>PVIH01015628.1:0-48872 GCA_004025045.1 Sigmodon hispidus | reverse complement strand
AGGAGAAGTTGAGAGTTGCAAGAGTTGCTGTGAATTCAACTCGAGTGGATCCTGGAGTTGCTGAAGGACTGACGAGATGGATGTCCACCACACTCAATCATCTGAAGGAATGGGCGGGAATGGGTGTTCTGACTGGCTTGATGGTGCTGATAATTCTGATTTGCCTGTGGTGCATCTGCAAAATGAGGTTCACACAACGTAGGAGCATGGCCATGATTGTTCAAGCCTTCACCGCCATTGAGGCGGGACAGCCCCCATATGTTTGGCTTGCTGCCTTGAAAGAGTAATGTTTGGCACGGGTTGCGAGGCTAAGCACTGCACATGTTTTTGCCTAGGTAAGGCTTCATGAAGAGCATGCCTAATTGCATACAGGTTGGCACCCACTATCCTGTCCTCATAAAAATGGGTGTCGGACAAGTCTGTCCCTGTCTGGGTGGATGACACCTGGATTAGGGATAGCACAAGTCCTCTTGCACAATGGGGATTAGGCCTCTACTCTTGCCCGCTGCTTTTGCTTAATTTTTTTAATTTTTTAATTATTAAATAAGGGGGAGATGTAGAGAGCTGCCTGCTGCTGCACTCTAGAGATGGTGCTGATTTCCGGCCTCCACCCACCCCCCCTGTGGGTGAGTGCTCTCTTTGGATAAACAACTCCTTATTTGGCTTGAGCCTGGGGTGTGGTTTGCTGTTGCATATGTGGACCTATGAGCTGTGCCCACATGGCTTACTGGGATTGGATGCCCTGAGAGTTTCTAGTCAGTGGGTGGGGTTTCCTAGAGGGGAGAAGGAGAAGCAGAGAGAAGGACAAAGAGAGAACAATTGTAAAGGTCCCGAATAAACTGCTAAAAGAAGATCCTGGGTGTTGCGCTTTCCTTGCTGGCAAGGTTGAGCGCGACAGGAGCCTAATATGCATAAACCATCTAGGAGATATTGATGGACTGTTTAGCCCCAGGAAATGAAGGATAACCCCACTATTTGCCAGTTTTATGTTTATATTATTCATTACATCTAAAAATTATTTCTATTGAATCAGACAAGGGCAGAGGTTATGGCCTTTGGCTCTTCATTTTTAAAAAGTTTTAGCATAATATAAAGAGACTATTTAATTCCTCCTGGATGCTCATATATGCCTTAATTGGCAGGATGGTATTACTAATCCTTATTCTTTTTAAATGTCTCCTGCAGCATATTTGACAGAAGCAGATAGCAACTAAGGCAAATCTTCAGGTGTTAATGGATCTTAGATATCCTTCTCATAGTTCTCTGTAGGAGGTTATGTATGCCTGGTTATTTAAAACTTAAAAGGCTACTGCCTAGTGCCCACCCCCCATACTTCGGAAATTCCAGGAATGAATGTTCTTTGAGGACTGGTAGTCAATGACATGTAAGAGCTTGTTCCACAGACCAACCTAAGACAGGCATAGTTCAGTTGCTGAACCCTCTTGAGGCAGGGTCAACAAGGCCTGAGCAAAAAACTTTGGCTCCCACTCAGTGCCCACATAATAAATTTATAAAACGGGTAATTATGTAGGAAGATAGGCCTATGAGGCCTGGAGGTAAGCCAACCTGGAGTCTGCCTGAGGGGCTAGCAGCAAGTGCTCCATTGTAGATCCCTGTGGTAATCTAACCTGTCTGGCACTCACTCCTCTGTGAGCCTATTGGCTGTGCCTATAGAAATGAGACTTCAGTGTCTAGGACCATGAAAATCTTAACATTTTGTGCTTCTAGTAAAATGTATAATTTGTAATTTTATATAAGAATCACTTGAGAATGGAAGAAGAGTATGTAAGGATGTTATATGTGTGTTTGTATCCCTCACTTTTTTTACTCTGTATCCCTCACTCCAGCCCTAATATCTGGAGGAGAAGGGAAGAATTGAAGCCTGGCGAGGACATAAATAGAGCAGAACTCTAGAACACCACCCCAGTGAAAGAAGCCATAGACAGCAAACCAAAGAGCTCAAGTGCCTCAATAGCTCTAGGGACTTAGATTTTAACCAGATTGGAACTTCTTGGAGATCTGCTTTTTACCACCCCCCTCCATGTATCAATTCACATTACTCCCTGTGAAATATACTTTCAATTGATTTTATGGCTATGTGCATGAGAAATTTCTATTTCTCACTCACATCTTCCCATGAAAAGTATCAAGAGCCTGATATTGTCAATAGGTGTTTACAAGTGACTCTCTCTCTCTCTCTCCTTTGATGTATATTTCTTCCAATACACATGTAACACATCTTCGGAGAACATTTAGAGCTGTTTTTATCTTAACTCATTACTGGTGATGGTTAAGGGAGAACATAATGAAGAAAATGTAGATTAAGTATGAAGGTTTTATATATGATTAAAATTATTGTAGAGTGCTTTTGAGAATATTTAATGTGTAGTTTTAAGATATAGTTTTCTAAGATCATAAATTAATTGAATATAGTCCTCCTTTTCAATTGTGTAGGAAAATATTCTTGTCTGAAAGTTTTCTCAAGATGCCAAATCCTTGCTCTTTTAGGACCAGTGGGACAGTACCCCTTTCTGTCCAGGAATCTTGGTCCCCCAGTTCTTGTAACATTGATCAATTCTCATAGAAGAGAGACTATAATGGCTCAGAGGGGATCGTTCTGGTGACCTCACTTCGGGCACTATGATAGGGACTGTTCTCTTTGTTGTCTCATGAAACTTTATGAACCAAAATTGACCTGTAGGCTACAGGATATACAATGCATTTTCCATCTTCACCTGACTTTCAAATTCTCTTATTCAAGGTTCTTGGGTTCACTAACCATTTAAGATCAAATAAATTCAACTTCCAGTAGATTTTAATTTTTTGAAGTTTATTTATTTTTATTTTACATGTATGGGTGTTTCGACTGCATATGTATGTCAAATCATCATGTACATGCTGTTCCCAAACTGGCCAGAAGAGGGCATTGGACACAAACCTGGCATTATAGTGCTGGGAACTGAACCCTGTTTCTCTGTAAGAGCATTAAGTCCTCTTACTCATTGAGCCATCAGTTCTACCCTAACCCTAACCCTAAGCCTAACCCTGCAAATTCCAATATAAAGATTACCCAAGACACTATGTTATTTAATTTGGGGTGCTAATTCTTCATAAGTAACTTGATATCTATCTTTATATGTCAGAGAAAGGAGGGTATCTATGTATGTTTCACACATGGGTTCTACTTTCCCTTTATTACTGGTATAAGGGAAATGAATATTTTTTACTCTAATGTACCCATTACATTTTAATGAATTTTATATTACCATTGTATACAAGTCTCTCTCTCTCTCTCTCTCTCTCTCTCTCTCTCTCTCTCTCTCTCTCTGTGTGTGTGTGTGTGTGTGTGTGTGTGTGTGTGTGTGTGTGTGTGTGTGATATTTGTTCTCATCATTCTCTGGGAGAGGAAAAAGAGAGCAGAAATAAGTGCATCCATACCTGTGTGATTCTAAGTTAAAGAACCAGGATAGAAATGGAAACACATGGCCTCAGTGCTAAGGTCATTCATTTCTCAGCTATTACCAGACATCATTAATTACCCTCCAAAGGGACTCTATATCCCTGTGAATACCTAAGTTTCTTTGAGCATATATAACCCTATATATTATCTGCAATATACAATAGTGGCAGTGGCATATAAATCAAGAATGAAAACTGTTACACTAAGATCATGGATTTTATTACAATCATTATCTGGAAAGCACATAGAAAACCCTGATGCTTTTGGTCAGGTCACATATTCTGAAAGTTGGAACACACTATTTAGGATACCAGTGAATCTCTATCAATACTATGCCACTCTTAAGCACACGCTCCAAAGCTGGAAAAAAATGGAACTATCCATTCATGGCTTTCAAAAATTATTTATATACATTTATTATACAAAGTGATGGGTTTCATAATGACATTTTAACCATAGTCACTTTGTACTTGATTAGTGAGGGGGTAAGAGTATAAAGAGAAATATTTAGAATGCAGTTAGGAATCATACTTGTCAAGCAGAGTACCAGATACAGGTTCTCCTCTAAGATCTATTTCCTTACTAGCCATAAGCTTCCTGTATAAGATGTCGTTTTCTTCCTGCTGAGCAATTAGACAGCTGATGCTAATGACCACAAAGGTATCACTGCTTTCAGGACATCTTCCGTGATATTTTGCTATGGTTCATAGACAGTCAGTCACTTTCCTGGTTTCATCAGTCACTCATATCATATGCTTACATCTGAAGATTTGGAGCCAAGGATGAACACATGGCATTTGTCTTTCTGAGCCTGGGGTTATCTCATTCATTTATAATATTTTCTAGTTTCATCCCTTTACCTGAAAATGTCATGATCTTATTTTCCTTTGTAGCTGAATAGTGTTCCACTGGGTATATGTACCACATATTGATTATCCACTCAATGGCTAACAGAATGGATACACAAATAGGATTCATCCTGTTGCATACAAGTGATACATTTCAACTACAAAGACAGACATTACCTCAGAATAAAAGGTTGGGAAAAAAAACTTTCCAATCAAATGGACTTATGAAGCAAACTGGTGTAATTATCCTAATATCTAACAAAATAGACTTCAAACTAAAATTAATCCAAGTCAACCAGGAAGAACATTACATATTCATCTCAGGAAAAAAATCCATCAAGATAAATCTCAATCCTGAATATTTTATGTCCCAAATACAAGGTCACTCATATATCTAAAAGAAACATTACTAAAATTTAAGCTGCACATCAAACTCCATACACTAATAGTGAGAGACCCCAACACCTGACTTTCACCAATGGACATGTCTATCAGACAGAAACTTAACAGAGAAACAAGGGATCTAACAAATGTTGTGACTCAAATATATATATATATATATATATGTATATATATATTATATATATACAGAACTTCCCACTCAACCATAAAGAAACGCACCTTCTTCTCAGCACCCCATGGAATTTTCTCTAAAATTGACCACATACTCAGTCATAAATCAAATATGAATAAATTCAAAAAATGGAATAACCCCTTGTATCCTATAGGAATACCATCGTCTAAAGTTAGAGTTCAACAACACAAACCACAGAAAGCCTACAAATTCATGGAAACTGAACAACTCTCGACTGAACGAACTCTGTGTCAAAGAAGAAATAAAGAAAAAAATAAAGACTTTCTAGAAAACAATAAAAATGAATCCACAACATACCCAAACTTATAGGACATAATGAAAGCAATGCTAAGAGGAAAATTCACAGCACTAAGTGCATATGTAAAGAAGTTGGAGAAATCTTACACCAGCAACTTAATAGCACACATGAAAACTCTAGTACAAAAAGAAACAAGTTCACACTCAAGGACCAGAAGGCAGGAAATAATCAAACCCAGGGCTGAAATCAATAAAATTGAAACAATGAGAACAATATAAAGAATCAAGGAAACGAGTTTGTTCTTTGAGAAAATCAGCAAAATAGACAAACCCTTATCCTCTCCTCTTTATCTGGAACCACACCTGTAAAATTAAACACAGCTGCTATTTTCACCCATAGTTCTTTTGGATACCAAGGAGATGCTGAATACTCCCCAGACAGGAACCTATGCAAACAGAAAAAGCCCTAGATTAATGGAGGGGGGATTATATATCTGACTTTGTTATAAATAGAAAGAAGGACACTTAGAGCAACAGAAAAACAATTTACAAAGGCAAGGCCTTGGTGAAGTTACCTATTGGGGACTCATACTTAGATGCTAATCCAGAACAGGAGGATGAGGATTCCAAAGCTCACAAAAAGTGAGTTCACCAAGGAGATGAGAAGCTCTTTATAGATTTTATGTGTGCACTTATTTGAGGCGACTTCATTAACCAAGAACTAGTTAGTGAAGAACATGGCAATAGGTAAAAGTCAGGTTGGAGGAGACAGTCTGGTGGAAAAGACAGTCAAGCAGGTCTTCATGATTTCACAGGGATCTGCAGCAAATGTTGTTGTTGGCTGCCAGATCACAAATAATGACATGGAGACCTTATTAACTATGAAATCTTGGCTTTATCTTAGGCTTTTTCCAGTAGCTCTTATAACTTTTATTAACTCATTTCAATGTTTTGCCTCATGGCTTTTTACCTTTCTTTTATTCTGTTTGTCTGACTCTCTCAAAGTCTTGTTGGCATCTCACACATGTCTAGGTTTATCTCCTCCTTCCTCTCCTCTCTCTCTGCCTGGAAGTTTCACATATACTTCCTACCTAGCTATTGACTGTGGAGGTCTTTATTAAACCAACCATGGTAATATATCTTCATACAATGTACAAATATCCTACAACAGAGATCCCTGGAGCTTTGACTGTTGTGCTGCATGTAGAATGTAGGTATATTAGTATGTATATAGGTATATAGGTATTAAACCTATATACTCTTTGATTTTGTTCCTGCTTCTGTTAGCCACCTTTGGTGATAGATACATAATAAATTAGTCTGGAATATAAGAGGACACAGCTCTTTAGCCTTTTTTCCTTTGATACAGGGTTTTCTCTGTAATAGACCTGGTTGTCTTAGAACTTGCTTTGTAGACCAGGCTAGCTTTGTTCAGAGTTCTAGCATCTGGCCCAGCGAGCTCAGTCAGTAGAACCTATGATCAATTTCAGGATCATAGGTTCATACCCTATATTGGATGCCATTTATAGTAAGAAGTTTCTGGCCTGAGGTCTAGACCAGCAGTCCTTTAGTCCTAAAGAAACACAAGGAGGTTTATATTAATCATAAGCTGTTTGGCCTATGTCTCAGGCATATTACTTGCTAACTCTTACTATTTAACCCATGATTCTTACCTTGCTTAGCCATGTGGAATGGTATCTTTTCTCATAGCAGCATTCTCATCTTCTTTCCTCTACATCTGCTGGTATCTCTGTTCTGTTCTTCTACTTCCCATAATTTTCCTAGTCTGTTTGTTCTGCCTCTACTTCCTGTCTGCCTTCTGTCCAATCAGCATTTTATTAAACCAATATTCACAATGACAAGTTTTTCAGTATACAAAAGCATAATTCCAATCAGCTACTGTGAAAGTATATACTTAACTTTATAAAACTTTATCTCAAAGGAAGACTATTTTTTAGACTGTCTAGAACCTGAGGGCAGGGCTTAGATCTAAGAAGAATCTAGAACAAAATCTTAGGAATGCACCTGACAGCCAAAAGATTCAAAACTTGGTTTCAAACTGGAAGTTTAACCAATAGTTTCAAAGAATTACTCAACCTCATATCCCTTTACCCAATCATAAAATGCCAAGATATGTAACACCCCATTTGTGTATTTCTTTCTTTAAAAACTCCCCTACCCCTGAGCTCAGGCCAAATTTCCTCTGTAGTGATAAAACAGGGTTTTGGCCAGGTTCAAACCTATCTCAAAAGATATACTGACCCTTGTGTGTTTGCATCAGAATCTAGCTCCATGTTGGTCTTTGGAGGTCTCTTGATAAAGGTGAAACATTTGGTGCATTGACCAGGAACCCCTATGGTCCCCACAAACTCTAGACCAGAAGGTCTGACTGGTCAATAAGTGTCTCTGAGTGGTATCTGTCTGTCTGTGTTTAATATTGTTTCTGGGGTGCACCCAAGTCAATGACTGCGACCAGATACAGGTAAAAATGGACAGGCTAGAGAATCATGGTCACAAGGGACTGGAAGAAATTCCAGACAATGGGGGGGTGCAAAGAGCCTCATATCTGTTTGATTGAGGATGACGAGCATCAGATCTGCATGGTATTTGGCTGTTCAAGTGGATCACTCCCACGATGTGACAACAAGCATCCTTTTGTTTATCACTCTGCTTTCAGTCTCATTGGAGGAAGCTTTTCTCTTGTGCCTTTGGTCTTCTGTGGTGTCTGTGTTTCTCTGTATTTGTGTTTCTGACTATGACAAACACCATGGGATGTCTTTCCCTCTAAACTTATCCTTAACTCATTACTAAGATGTTAATGCACATGTTCATAATCTTTCAGTTATGATTAAAGAGCCTATACTTGCCACCTTTTACAGGTCAGAATGGCCAGCACTCAATATCAGCTGGCCTCCTGAGGGAACCTTCAACCTGGCCCTCATAGGGGCAGTGGAGGAAATTGTCTTCAGATCATGAGTGGGACACCCAAACCAAGTGCCCTTATAAAATGGTCTGGAGAGATTTAGTAAAGGACTTCCCCACCCCCTCCATTTTTGGATTAAACCATTCTTGCCTGACAGGTTAATGTCCTGGCAGCCCCAAAGGACTACTTATCTATCAAATTCTCTTTGGCTCCTAAGCCAGAGGTCCTTTAAAGAGACAACACAGAGGATGAGATCTCCCCTGCTTATGCCCCCAATCCTAGTGCAGCCGTCCCACCACCAGCTTTCCTGCCAGTTAAGCCACTGGCCCCAAATGCTCCCACCTCTGGGACAAGGGAAGAACTGGCTCATAGGACCCTTAGCCCTAGGGGAGATACTTCTTTTCCTGGTGCTACAGTCCTTCCCCTTAGAGTGGCAGGACCACACACACACATACACACACTCACACACACAGACACACACACACACACACACACACCAGAATGGGAATCAACTACTGACCCTTTGCCACTAGTGATCTTTACAATTGGAAGGCCCAAAATGCACCCTTCTCAGAAAACTGTAAGGAATTGATTAGCCTCTTTGAGACAATTCTTTTCACTCACCAACCCATGTGGGACAACTGTACATAGCTTTTGCAGGTACTCTTCATGACAGAGGAGAGAAATCAAATACAAGACTTGAAAGCTTGTTTGGGGCCCCATAGGAAAGCCCACAACCAACCAGGCTTTCATAGATGCGACCTTTCCCCTAATTCATCTGGTATAGGATTGTAACACTGTGAAGGTAGGGCAAGCCTCCTGGTCTATTGTCAGACTCTATTGGCAGATCTCAAGGCAGCCACAAGATGGCCTGTGAATTTGAGTAAGGTCTATAATATAAGGCAGGAATCAGATGAAAGCCCAGTGGCGTTCCTGGAATGCCTCCTGGAGGCCTTCAGGAGGTATAACCCTACAATCCTGAGTCCCAGGAAAATGCCGCCTCTACAATGACCTTGGCTTTCATTAAGCAGTCAGCTCCAAATATCAGAACAAAACTCCAGAGGCTGGAACATCTAGGAGAAAAGAGTATTAGAGATTTAATAAAGGTGGCTGAGAAAGTATATAATGGAAAGAATAGTGCAGAGGAAAAAGAAATTAAAAGAGAGCTGCATGAGAATCAGCACCTCACTAGCTTGCTGCTAGCTGCTACTGTGAAACAGGAAGAGCCTCAAAGGTGACTGCAATGTTTGGCAGCTGGAGAGGAGAATGAAAAACTGAGAAGTAACAAAGAAAGGCCCTGGCTGAGAAAGAATCGATGTGTGTACTGCAAAGAAGAGAGTCGATGGGCTAAGGAATGCCCCCAGCAGGTGGCTAGGGGCAATGCTTAAGTCCTCAGACTAGTGGACGGCATTTGATCCCCCCTCTCCAAGCCCAGAGTAACCCTCATAGGGGAGGAGAGACCAACTGACTTCATGGTAGACACAGGAGCTCAGAACTCAGTACCACTGAGGGCTGATGGACCTATGACAGACGAAAAGACTTGAGTTCAAGGTGCCACCAGAGTCAAACCTTATTCATGAACTATCTGAAGAATGGTCAACTTAGGAACAGGCTGGATAACACACCCTTTTCTGGTTATTCTAGAATGCCCACATTTCTTGTTAGGCCATAATTTACTGGCCAAAATGAAAGCCCAAGTATATATATTTTTTAATAAAAAAAAAACTAAATTGCTTGATTAAAATTGAAAAGCCATTCATATTCAATTAGTGATTAGTAATTTTTTTAAACTTTATTTATTATTTATTTATTTATTTATTTTCCTTGGTGTTTGCCTGGAACTGGAACTACAGACAGTTGTTAGCTGCCATGTGGGTGCTGGGAATCGAACCCGGGTCCTCTGGAAGAGCAGACAGTGCTCTTAACCGCTGAGTCATCTCTCCAGCCCCTAGTGATTAGTAATTTAACCGAAGAGTACAGGCTGCATCCAGTAATCACTGAACCTGACCCCTGGCTGGAGAAATGGCTTCAAGAGTTCCCTTTGGTCTGGGCCAAAGCAGGGGAATGGGGCTAGCAGCACATCACCCACCCTCCTATGTGAAAATTATTAAGCCAGGGGCAGACCCAGTCAAGGTCAGTATCCCATGCCCCTAGAGGCCAAGAAGGGCATCACACCACACATGAGATGGCTACTGGACTCAGATGTCCTCAGTCCTGTGCAGATGGCCTGGAACACACCTCTGCTACCTGTCAAGCAGCCTCATACTAATGATTACAGACCAGTCCAGGACTTGCAAGAGGTCAACAAAAGGGGGATGGACATACACCCCACAGTACCTAATTCTTATAGCTTATTTATTTCATTGCCCCCAGACCGGCAATCGTATACTATCCTGGACCTTAAAGATGCCTTTTTCAATCTGTCTCTGGTCCCCCAAATCCAGCAATACTTTGCCTTCAAATGACACAACCCAGAAATTGGGACCAGCAGCCTGATGACATGAAGCAGACTACCACAAGGATTTAAAAACTCCCCTACCATGTTCAATGAAGCTCCCATGAGGACCTGGGTGAGTTCTGGGCACAGAACTCAGAAATCAGTCTGTTGTAATATGTTGATGACTTGCTGATTGCAGCCACAGACCAAGAGAACTGCCTGACTGGGACTGAGCAGTTATTGTTGACCCTGGGGAACCTAGGGTACTGTGCCTCAGCCAAGAAAGCCCAAATCTGTAAGCAGCAGTCACCACTGCAGAGGAGGTAATATGGGCAGAGCCAATGCCACCTGGAACATCTGCCCGACTAGTGGAGTTGATAGCCCTAACTAAGGCATTAGAACTGGGGCAAGGGCAGAAGGTTAACATCTACACTGACAGCCAAGTGTGCTTTTTGCCACAGTGCATGTGCATGGGACAATAGACAAAGAAAGGAGACTGCTGACTGCGGAAGGAAAAATTATCAAAAAATAAAGGTAAGATCCTGGTCTTCCTTAAAACTTTATGGTTACCCGAGAAACTGGCTATTATCCATTGCCCAGAGCACCAGAGAGGAGATAAGCCTATTTTCAGGGGCAAAAATCTGGCAGACAAAACTGCCCAGCAGATGGCACTCCAGGCTCATACTGTTTTTGCGCATGTATTGATGCCCCTGTATTGGTGGACCCTGGGCCACCTAGTCTACAGAAAATCCTGGGTATACTAAGGAAGATCTTGCCTGGATCAAGATCCTCCCCATGACCCAGTGCCTAAATGAGTGGGGGAGGGCTGCTGCAGACAGTAAGATCATCCTGCCTGGACATCTGGGAAAGAGGCTGCTTACCAACGTCCATTGATCCTCTCATGGGAACACAGAGAATGCAGGACTTGGTCAGACAGACAAGAATAAAAATCAGAGGTATACAACAAAAGAATTGTAAATATTGTCATCAGCTGCCAAGACTATCAGTTCACCAATGTTGTTGCCAATCCTCAAAACTCTGGGTTTCAACTCTGGCGTGGGGAGTGGCTGTAGCCTACTGGGAAATAGACTTTACTGAGATAAAACCTGGCAAGCATGGTTAATCTTTTTAGATACTTTTTCAGGGTGGACAGAGGTTTTTCCCACCAAATATGAGATGGTATAGGTGGTGGCAAAGAAGTTGCTCAAAGACATCCTGCCCAAGTATTAATTTCCAACCATGATAGGATCAGACAATGGGCCAACTTTTGTGTCCCAGGTAAGTCAGAGTTTAGCCATCTTTCTAGAGAGTGATTAGAAGTTGCAGTGTGCATACAGACCCCAGAGTTTAGGGCAAGTCGAAAAGATATATAGTACTCTAAAAGAGATCTTAATTAAATTGACCTTAGATACTGGCACAAACTGGGTGGCTCTCCTTTCCTTTGCCTGGTATAGGACCAGGAACTCCCTTTATCATAAGGGGCTATCCTCATTTGAAATTAGGTTTAGCACCCCACCCCCTATCATTCTCAACCCCCAGGCAGATTTTTTGACAGAACTAGATGACCAAGATCTTTTCGATGTTATGTGAGGGGTCCAGTAGGCCCAGAGGTAAATGTGGCCCAAACTTAGGGCCTTCTATGAATCTGGTGTTCCCTCTGAAACCCACAGGTTTCAACCAAGGAACTGGGTCTATGTTAAAAGACAATGCCTGGGGTCCTTGGAACCCAGATGGAAAGGACCCTACATCATTCTGCTGACCACATCCACTGCCATCAAGGTTGGCGGCATAGTCACCTTGATCCACCATTCCTGTTCCAGGCCAACTGACCCCTTCAAGGAAGATTTTCAAGGCAAAGGATGGGAAGCTTCAAGAGATCCAGACAAGCCCCTCAGACTCTGAGTGTGGCACAAGCAGTAATGTGGCTCCTACTGATGATTTTACCCTCCAAAATTGGAGCTTCAGGAAATCCACATGCACCTTGAAATTAGACCTAGATGATCATAAATGCTGAGACCAGGTCCATTGCTAACAGCACCTCTTCAACACTGGCCCTCCCCAAATACATGGTTCCCTGACAATTTTGTAAATTTATGTGACCTGGTGGTGGAAATCTGGGACTCTTTCTACTAGGAACTATTTCCAGGGTATGGCTGAAATTCCCCTGGTGGGACGGAGTAGGAACAGGAGTCTTGAGTTCTATGTCCGCCCTGCTCACTCCTCCTACACTGAAGATGCTGCTTATTGTGCCAGCTGGGAGTGTGAGTCCACAAGAGAGGGGAGGGGATGTCTGATTACAGCAGCCTGTGCAGGAAACATAGGAACACTGGGAACAAAAATAAGCACTGTGTGTTCACAGCAGGTTGACTGTGGACTGTGTTATGTTCCCCAATCACCCAAGGGCCACCAATGGGGGATGCTGTAACTTACTCATCATCAAATTAACTAACCAAGGAAAGAAAATGGATTGGAAAACCAGCAAGACTTGGGGGCTGAGGCTTTATTGCACAAGGTATGACTTCGTGCTGATATTTACCATCAGATATACCCAGGTCCTGTTACAAGCAGTAATAGGACCAAATCTGGTAAAAAAAAAAAAAAAAAAAAAAAATCCACCACCAGCTTCTAAACACACACTCTTGAAAAGAACCCTGAGCCCTGTGACCACACAACTATCACAAATGTCAATCCCTTTGGCCATCAGAACCCCAGGAACTCCGGCCTCAGCCGTGGGAGGAGATCTACTTCTGGAGTTCCTGACTGGTCATTTCTTGTCCTGAACACTACTCAGCCTAACTTGACTACATCTTGTTGGCTTTGCTATGATATAGCCTCCCCCTATTATGAAGGTGTAGTGTTGTAGGTAACTATACTGAGGTTACTGACCCTAAGCAATGCTGTAGGCAGTCCAAAGTATCACTAACCCTTCAGCAAGTCACAGGCCAGGATCTTTGTATAGGGGCAGTCCCTCCAAGGAAGTAAGCCCTCTGTTATAAAACCCTTGCACTCCCAAACACCCGGAGCTATCTGAATGAATACTCATAATGACAAGCAGTGGGCTTTTTCACCGGTTTGACATCTTGCACTCACACTCAGATTCTCAATACTATGATGGACTTCTGTGTGATAGTACAGCTTGTCTCACAGATAATTTACCATACAGAGGAAGAGCTATTCAACAAGCTAGAGTCTGCAACCCTAGAATGTATTAAGAGAAAGCCCATGGTGGCTTTCCCTCTGGGTATCTTACTGGGAGCCAGCCTGGCCAGATTAGAAACTAGGACAGCATCCCTGACCACATAGAGCTAGCAATGTTTTAAGCTTGCATGCCACCATAGCTATAGATATAAAAATGTTAAAGAGCTCCATCTCTCATCTCCAGGAGTCTTTGATATCCTTAGCCAAGGCTGTAATGCAGAAGAGATGGGCATTAAATTTGTTCTTCTTTCAGCAAGGGAGACTATGTGCAGCTCTGGGTTAAGAATGCTGCTTCTATGTAGATCATTCAAGAGTAGAAAAAAAAAAAAAAAAAAACTACAGCAAATGTAAAACAAACAAACGAAAAACTGGCTAAGAGGAAGAGGGAGTGCGAAGCTAGCCAAGGATGGTTGAGTGCTGGTTTAACTCATCTCCATGGCTGATTACCTTAATCTCAACCCTGCTGGGACCCCTCTTTATATTAGTTTTGTTTTTCACTTTTGGGCCTTGCATACTGAACAGATTAGTACAATTCATGGAAAAAAGATGAGGACCCATTCACGTAATGGTAATGCGATCCTGCTGTCCAAAGAAACCAGAGAGGCCTGGATAGAAGTAGAAGGCTCTCAGGGACCAGTCAGAGGGGGAGATGTGAAGGCATAGACTTACCTTTACAA
Organism: Sigmodon hispidus; assembly: GCA_004025045.1. NCBI lineage: Eukaryota > Metazoa > Chordata > Mammalia > Rodentia > Cricetidae > Sigmodon > Sigmodon hispidus. The sequence goes on along the minus strand of PVIH01015628.1, from coordinate 34,497 downwards.
AACATTGTCTCAGGGAAAGGTCATTTTTTGTTCTCCAGACCCTCTGGAACCTGGAGGCAGGGCTCAGGTCTAAGAATAATCTAGAAAAAAATCTCAGGAATGTGCCTGAGAGCCAATAGATTCAAAACTTGATTTTGAGCTGAAAGTTTAACGAGGATTTTGAAAGAAGTACTCTACCTCATATCCCTTTACCCGGTCCTGAAATGCCAATACATGTGACACCCCACTTGCATATTTCTTTCTTTTAAAACTCTCCTACCCCTGAGCTCAGGGCCAAATTCCCTCCACTGCATTGGAACATAGGGTTTTGGCCCAGGTTCAAACCTGTCCCCAAAAAATACACTGACCCTAGTGTGTTTGCATCAAAATCCAGCTCCCTGGAGGTCTTTGGGGGTCTCTCAGCATAGATAGAACAACCACTATTCTTTAGCCACCACAGTATTTTTGGCTTCATTCTGAGTCTTTCTGCCAAGCAAGAAACCAAAGTGCCTTAGGATAAAGTTGGGAAAACTATGGCTGGCCAGGCCAATCATGAAATCTTGCTAAAGAGAGGTTACTCTATTAGGACCTTGAATGGAAGTGATGCATTTTGTAATAACATATTATAGTTTACATATGAAGTGCTGTATGAAAGCTCATGTTTTAAAAGGCTCAGGCTCCAGCTGCTGGTGCTGTTGAGAGAAATGATTGAATCACAAGGATACTAACTCCATCAATTTGTTAAAGCCTTAAGTTAAATGGGCCATTAGAAGGTATAGATGTATTGAGTCACGGTGTGTGTGTGGGGGGGTGCTTTTGAAGGTATATTCTTATCACGGGTCAGATTAAATATTTTCAGGGATTTTTTTTAACCCCCTCAGGTATTTTATCACAGGGATGGAGATTACATACACATACACCTTGGAAGAAATTGGGTCCATTCAGGTCTCCACCACTACTGCAGGTACTGTGGGGAAGAGTGACCATGGTCCATACCACAGAGCTCTTTTGAAAGGTGTGGCCTCATAAGCAGGTAGGGGATAGAGGCACACTGAAATGCAACGAACTTTCTTCCTGATCTCTTAGGTTTTTATTTTTTATGTCTGCAAACTTCAGACTTATACACAAGGTGAATATTGAAAGGCCTAAGCAAACATCATAACAGACTGTTTAGTCTTCTGTTAGAGATCAGGCCTCTATTTCAGTTTTCTGAGACTGAGCAAGCAGTTTCTGAAGAAGAGCCATGAACAAAGGGCAGCTAATCACTGGTGCCCTTGACAACAGGGACAATGGAGATAGGACACAGCAAGACTGGGCCACTGAGCCAGCCCCAGTAATCAATAGCTCAAGGTACTAACCAAATCATGATAACACCTGGGACTTGTCCAGTCCTATCCAAAAATGGATAACTGTAGCCCTGACCAACTCTCAACTAACTACAGCCATTTAGAAGTTACTACTAACATGGTTGCCACTCATAAACCCATCATATCTAAGATGAGCTAACATTCTTGGACACCCCCTTTGTTAGGCTTAAAAAAGCCCTCACTTCCCTCTCGAGTTTTTTTGCCATCTTGTGTGTGGGAATGTAAGCCCTAGCATGCTGGTATAATAAATGTTTTTGCTGATTGCATATATAGGTTGTGGTCTTTTGTGGGACGTCTCCAGGATCCTAATAATTATGGAATAGAAAGGCTCACTAAATTTTGATGTCTTTATACAGGTTGTTATTGTTGAGTGAGGGTCTCACTATGTTGCCCTGGAACACACTATGAAGTCCAGGCTGACCTCAAACTTACAGAGATTTGCCTGTCTCTGCCTCCCAGTTACTAGGAGTAAAGGCATGCATAAGAACATCTAGAAAGATTGATCTTCATAGAAAGTGGATCTTGAATTTCTTTGCTAAAGGTGTGGTCATTCACTATATGTTTCTTGGAACTAACAACTCAGTCTTCATAAACATTTTGCTCACAGGTAGATTCTGGACATCATTTTATTCATATTTCATGTATAGTATGAACCCAGTTTTGCTAGACTATACAGTCACAAAGGTGCTTTATTTAAAGATCCAGTTCCTCCTGACCCATATACTTTTGTGAAAGTCTTAGGATGACCTCCACAGTATCTCTATTGTAGGAATTGAGAATTGGTTTCCATATGCTACATCCTGGTAGCATAAAATTAACTACCACTTAGGACCACATTTAACAAATGTTTGGATTCTACTTTCACAAAAGTCAGGTATATGTTAGCCGTCACGAAGAGTATGATTCCTAGGTCCACATATCCTTCGTGGGACAACATGCTTCAGGACCCAGAAGAGATCAGCTACAGAAAGAATTCAACTTGTGTCCAAAAGTAAACTTTGTTGGAGGATATTTGACCACCCTGTAGACTTCGAGTTTACATTAGTTTAAATAGAATCCTGGGACAAGAGGTAGAACCAATAACTAGTTCATAGAAAGTAACCATAGAGTGGCATAGATTGAGACAATAGAGGGATGCACATGAACCAGTATGGAGGTACTTGGTGTGTGTGTAGTGGTCCTTTTTTGGTCTGGATGGCAAAAAAGCATCCTTCTTGCCGGGCTGGTGGCTAAGGAGGGAGATCAACTGCGATCTTCAGGCTTTCTAAGCTAGATTTTCACCCCAGCACCTGACTCTCAAGTTTTTATTGATAAAATAGAACAATAGAGACTTAGTTAAAAACTACAGTTGGCTGCAGGGGCAGAGGCGATTTAGATGGGATGCAGCAGTCCTGCCAAGCCTTGGCCTGAGCAGCAGGGCAGTGAGGCCAAATTAGCAGCTGAAACAGCAGTAGATTCAGGTGCAGCCACTGTACTGAAGGCTAAACAACAAAAGTTCTAGTAGTAGAAGTCTATATTTTAATGTCTATTCAACATCTGAGGTTAAATCCCTGACCTTAGATCTCTAAGGGTAAGCTTCTCTTGGGATATTGTTGCATAGCACTCATCTCAATCGCAGGGATTAATAAAAGTAAATGAGAACAAATCTATCCAGTGGATGTGCAAGGAAAAGTGGCCAGTGAAAGAAAGTCATCCCAGCCCTGAACCCAGGGCTAGTGAAAGAAACCCACCCTGCATCAAAGACCTGAGCCAGTGAAAAAAATACTTTATCCCTAAACTCAGAACCAACAAAGACATACATCCACAGGTCGGACTAGGTACTTTTTGTTGCTTTGATAAAACACCACAATCAAAGCAGCTTGTAAGAGTTTATTTAGCTTGCACTTGTAAAGAGTCCTTAATAGTGGGAGAGACATGAAACTGGGGGCTCATATCTTCAGCCACACACAGAGAGCAAAGAACTGGAAATGAAGTGAAGCCCAAAATTCCCAAAGTCTATATCCTCAGTGAGGCACATCTTCAACCAGGGCTTATTGTAGGTATTTGTGCAGCTCAGATGGAAGGAGATCTTGGCAGTCAGGAGTCCAGGCATTGTGAGAGCTGTAGCTTGAATGGAAAAGTATTCAGGCATTCGGGAGCCAACGAATACTGAGTGTTACAGCTCCTTAGAAAGGTATTCAGGCAGTCGGGAGCCAATGAACACCACAGGCCACAGTAGCACATGTAGCAGCTTACAGCTCTGCTTCAGGGAAAGGCTTCTCAATGGTAACAGCTCTGCGCTGGCGAGGGAGGGCCTCCTGGAGAAGTTGCTACAGTGCCCGCAAAGGCTTTGCTTCCCCTCCACCGCTCACTGCTCTCTGTTCAGGAAACGTAACAAATCAAGTTGGCCCAGCCAGGAAAGGTCCCCTGGGAGGCAAAAATGTTACAGCCTCGCTCTCTCAGCTCTTCACTGTCCAGGCTCTGTGGCTGCTGCTCCTCCGGGGAAAGAAGATCTTCACTCAAACCTCATTCAAGAGATTTACTGGGAGGGAAGGATCTAGGAGGGTGTGGTTGCCTCAGCCTGGGGTGGGAGAGGACAGTAGGGAAAGGGCTGTGAGCTCAGGATTTATATAGAGCTGGGGGGGGGGAGGTTGTTTTTTTTTTTTTTTTTAAACTCTGATTTAGTTTTGGTTTGAGGGCTGAAGTGTTTCTTTCACTGGCTCTTTTGGGTTTGGGGGCTCTAATTTCAGGGCCAGGGCACATTTCTTTTACTGGCTGTGATTCTAGGGCCAAAGTGTGTTTCTTTGGTGCTGGTTTCAGAGTCAGGACACATTTCTTTTTGGTGGGTTCAAGGATAAATTATTTCACTGGCTCAGGTCTCAGATTGGGGTGGGGTTCTTTTACTGGCTCTGCTTTCATAGCCGGGGGGGGGGGTGTCTTTGGCTGGCCACTTTCCCCTACACTCCCCCATTCTTTCTAACCATCAGAGTTGGAAAGGGGGCAATGTTATTATTAGACTGATTCCTACTGTGTTGGGGCATTGTGGTTCTTTGCAGCTGAATTGCGGCATTGAGGTTTTTGGGGCAATCTTGGTCTTTATCATCTGGATGTAACCAGGGGCTGCAGGTCTCCAGCACCATAGCTGGAACTGACAACTCTGTAATAGTAACTGGTGAAAGTCTGGTTAAAAATACTTTGAATATGTTGTTGAAGGAATCTAGACAAGAAGTTTATAAGGCCGGGCACAACTACTATGATTAAGACGGAAGGGGTGGGGGTTAAAAAAGGAAGCATCCAGTTCCATATTGGACTGTTAGTGATCCACTGGTCAGGGGCATTGAACTGTCCATGGTGCCATAGATGTGTTCCTGAGGAGTTAACCGTGTGAAACCAGAGAGAGGGGAGAAAATAAGGTGTGGCAGTGATATTTGACTCGGCAATTTACAAGAGGCCAGGTAGGAAAGTCTAATAAAACAATGAGTGAGTCTCCAAATGAGGGCTGTGAGCTTGACCCAGGAGGGATGCACCATCAGCATTCAGTGGTCAAGTGAGGCATTATTTAATAGCTGATATGCAGAGCTTAAGATCTGAAACAAGAGATGGTATGACAGGCAGGTGGGATTAGCATCGTAGTAAAGTTTACCAGTGACTTCTGTCTCCCATAATTAGAATATAAAAATTCTTCATTCTGCACATAAAGTAGAGTACTTTCCTGAATATGCATTGTGTGTCCTGCAGGGCCAATAAGGGCAGCCTTTATAAGTTTCTGGCCAGCATTGACAATAGTCTCTAGTTTGGTCATAGAGAAAGCAAGCATAGGGAACAAGTGTTTTGGATAAGTACCTTTTGCTATCAGCAGTCATCAGATCCCACTGTGCAGGTGGTCTGGCTGAACCGTTAAGTATACATTTAACAACAGTATAGAAGGGAAAGAGATCTGAAATAATTTCTATCATCCTGTTACTTTCTTGCACCTTCAGAACTTCAATGTACACACCTTAAATCACTTTCTTTATCTACCTTCAGAACTTACTGAAGTTTTCACATCTTCAGACAACACTTTCTCAGACCCTCAGAACTTAAGTTATCCACATTCTTGGACCTTTCTAACACTTGCACATTCCTGTGTGGGTACATGAAGGTTCAGCTCAGAAACTGGAATCGTTTGAAATATTTAGACAAGGGTTCCATGGGGCAAAGGGAAATTGCTGCTGAGTTGTTAAGTTAGAGATCCTAAATCAAGTGGTAGGTTCTATTGTTTCTCTTTTAAAATATAACTGCAAGTATGGGATATTAAATGGAGAAATGGGGAGCAGAAAATTCTTTCTCAGGTCAGAGATGAGAGGCTTTAATTCCCTGAGGCTTTGAAGAGAATGTGGATATTAAGCCTGAGTTATATATTTGGTGAGATTTGTAATTCAATAATAAGGGGATCGATGTTTGGATATAGAGTGGTTTTGGGTGTCTCATACCTAGGGATCTATATAAGAAGGCAGTAAGGGAACAGAGTCATATTGTGTGGTTTGGAGGAGGAGAATGGCTGTTGAGCTTGGGGTCAAGTGGATGAATGAACAAAAGAAATAGAGGCTCCTGCTCTGGTTAGGAGGTCCCTTCCCAACAAGGGGATGAGTCATATTGTTGGCTAAGTAGGGATGGGTAAGGGGGCACACCTAAAGATACAGCTAAGTACTGGGGTTTGGTAAATTTTATAAGGCTGTACCCTTACTGCAAGCATGGAATAATGAGGAGAGATGGGTCCTGGGTCCCTAGAACTTCATTAGGACTGAAAAGGTGGCTCCAGTGTCCAGAAGGAAAGAGATAAATTGCTCTGATTCTGTGATGACTACCTGAGGCTCCCTGTTGGAGATGGCAGTGGTCAGGCCAAGGAAGTCCAGGTCCCTTCTGTCATCTGTGATGAGAACAAGGTCAACTGAAGGGAGATCTGGAATTTATGTCCTTCTGTCACCAGAAACATGGGGACAATCAACATTCCAGTGGCCTTCTTGATGGCACCCTGAACATGGTCTGGGTGGTTTTCAAGTGTTTAGACAACCCCAGGACCAGTGACTCTCCTGATCACATTTAAAGCAAAAACGTGGAAGTCCTTGCCCTATTGCAGGCTAGGAAGCCTGGCCTTTTGCTATACTGGCTGAGAGACCATAGCCATCATCAGGTATTTTTGTTTTGAGGCTTTTTCATCTCTTCCATGGTACACCTTGAAGATCACAAGTTAAGACTACTGCCTGTGGAGTCAGGGGTCCCCTCTCTAGATGCTTAAGTCAAAGAAATTCTGGGGGAAGAAGTAGGTCATAAAGAATTGCTTCCCAAGTAGAGACTCAGGATCCAGATTGATATATTGCTTGAATGGCCCCTTAATTATAATTTACTGCCTTAAGGGTAGGCTTGTGGAGATCACTTAGGAGGTAAGTTATAAATCTATTTCTAGTTAGGATGCTCTTTGGATATTGGATATGGAATTGGTTTTCATAGAGCAAGGCCTTATACGTGATAGTGAGGTACTCTGCTTTACTCCCACACTCAGTCCTGACTAGGTGGGCAGCCTGTTGCTGAGAAGAGAGAAAAGGAAAGTAGAGAGGAAAAAAAAGAAGACTACTGGTTGAGGCTGTGATAGATAATAGTGGAGGAATTATCTGGGCTGGGCTTCATAGCTAGGAGTGGCTTCCTTCTTGGTTTATCCCAAAATGGCATCACACTATAGATTCCTTTAAGATTACCTAAGTATAGATTTTTAGCTATTAACCCCAGTGTTGCAGATTTCTCTGACTTGTAACCTTACTTAATATGCTTGCAGATCTTTCAGGCAAAAGTTTTATTGAGAACAAAAGGAAAAGCCTATGAGATGAGAAGCAATAATCCCCGCTGGGAATAGGCTGTCCCTTAATTTTGGTTTGTTCTCTTTTCTGCCACATAGCAGAAGGTGACTCTCCTGATATGGGACAGAGATCTGGAGGAAAATTTTTTAAACAAGCATGCTTGGGTCTAGAGGAAGGGGAGCCACACCCTAACTCCAGAGCCAGCTTTTAATTAAAGTGGGACAGCTTGAAATAATGGTCTAATGCTACCCATACTTGAATCCCAGTAAAACTGAATCTGGTAAGTTAACAAAGAAGGGATTTTTGAACCCTAGACATAGACAGAAGATACTGCAGGAGTGAACGGAGAGTGTGTGCCAGGCATGTGGATGCTGCAGCTGACACCCTCGTTTGCTTTCTCCCCCACTGGTCCAGCTTCAGCTCCAACTTTGAGACAAGCTTACAGAACCATCAGTAGTGACTTAAAGGACAGGGCATTTATACATGTGTGGAGGAGGTGGCCAGACAAAAATGACAACAACAAAAACCAAAACAAACTGGGCTTGGAGTAGAGAAAAGAGAAAGCTTGAATGCAAGGAAGAGAGAATCTCTTTCCATTTCCCCAATCACTCACAGTAGTTGTAAAGGTCCAATATAACACTGGGCTCTAGGGTGCCATTATGTGGTTATTTGGATTCATTATCTAAGGAGTATTGAGGCCAAATTTTGTTATAAGAACGAATAAGTTTAGGGCTCTTCAATCCAGGTGCCAATTGCAGAGGCTGGAGGTTTTCTAAGAGGCATCCGAAAAGTAGTGAGAGGGTATAGAACCATGATTCCCATGGTTGAGAAGGGAAGAGGTACTCACTGCTGCCTGTAGCTGCAGGCATCCCCAGGACTCAGGGAGTGACTGACAAGTGACCAAGACATTGAATTTGTTCAACCAACACAATGGGGGTCAAGCTTAGCCTGGCTAAACCAGAGACTTGGTTGCCTGGTGCCAGGGATTTCAAACAGTGAGGACCGAGGTTGGAGAGGAGTCTCACCACAGGAAAGGGTCAGGAATGGAATCAAAGAAGCTACAAGGGCCTGGAGGAACTGTGGGATTATGGGCAGCTTCAGGGATTAGGAAAAAGAAGGTCAGGAAGAAGGGCAATGACCCTGTTGGGCCTAATACAACTGCAGGTTTGCAGCTTCAAGGGAAGGGAGATGTGGGGGTCAGGTCAAAAGGGGCCAGCTGTAGCCTTAAGGGCTGTGGCTGGTGGTTATCCAATGCTAAAAGGGGTCGGGAAGGGGAAATTTACCCAACTGATGATGGACAGGATGCTGAGCAATCAGTGAACAGGAAGAGGAAGACAGGTGGACTGGAGATGAGGGATAGGGTCCTAGTGCAGCTCAGACCACAATTCGGACAGGCACCAGGAGAGCCTATCTGAGTCATTGCACCAAATATGTAGGTATTTGTGCAGCTAGGTTGGAAAGAGATCCGAGTAAGGGCACATTTCTTTTTGGTTCTGGGTTCGGAAATAAAGTATTTCACTGGCTCAGATCTTAGATCCAGGGTGAGTTTCTTTCATTGGCTCTGTTTTCAGAGCCAGGGTGGGTTTCTTTGGCTGGCCACTTTTCTCTACACTTATACCTCCTAAAGGTTCTATAAGGTGTCCAAACACCACCACCAATAAGGATCATGTGTTCAAATAACTGTGCCTCAGTGGGACATTTCTCATTCAAATGCCACAGTGGAATTTTATGTAACCATTTCCCATCCTGAATACTGTTTCAACATGTGCACACAAAAAATAATGTAAAAACTTTTTTGAGATGTCAGTGAATTAAAACTAGGAAACATGGGGTGCCTTTTCCTTAGATCATGCAAAATGTGGATTTTTAAGGTAAAGAAAAGAAGTTTTATTCAGGCCTTTCTGACTAGCTGTTATGTTATCTTAGCTAATCACTTTTTCTAACCTCTTTATGTCACAGTTTACATGCCTACAATGTGTGTCAATAGGATTTTATCCTAGCCTCACAAAACAATTAAAATAAGAACACCTGGAAACGTGTCGTAACTGTTTTTTTATTGTTTCCTCTGTTTTATATTTTCAGGTTGTTAGAGGATTTCCAGATCCTATCCATTGCAAATGTAACATCAGTAAAATAGCTAAAAAGGAAAAGAGAAGAGCGTCAAGAAACTGTAGCTGGGTCCAACTCTAGCCGCTGAGAGACTTTGAGTAAGAAAAAGCTCTGGCGAACACCGTAGGAGGTGGTGGTGGTGCCAGTGTCCAGCAGGGGACGCTGCAGGCGGCGACCGGAAGTCAGCCTGGCGGCTACAGGCGCCTTCCGACTTCTCTTGCTTCCGCTGGTGGTGCAGGAAGGCGCTGTGTTCCCGCAGTTCCCTCTTCTGCTGTTGCCATGCCGCTGGAAAACCTAGAGGAAGAGGGTCTGCCCAAGAACCCCGACCTGCGCATCGCGCAGCTGCGCTTTCTGCTCAGCCTGCCCGAGCACCGCGGGAACGCGGCGGTGCGCGAGGAGCTGATGGCGGCCGTCCGGGAAAACAGTGAGGCCCGGGAGCGTCGAGTCAGCGGCCTAGGCCGGGGCGGTCCGGGGGGCGGGGGCGGGGGCTGCCTGGGTATCTGCCGCTGAGGCTTTTCGGGGAACTCTAGGGAGGCCTCCCATTGCCGAGAGAGTCCTACCTCAGTGTTTCATTCCTCTCGAGGGCTCCTCAGGGAAAACCTCAGGTGCTTGCCGTGGTTAGGATCCCAAGCAATGACTCCGCGACTTTTGTCTTGACCGTGTGTCTAACAGTGCTGCGCTCCCTGTCAAGGGAGAATTGGAGTCTGTCCTTAGCAGTATATGTCCTGTTCCCGACCTAAGGACTCCTTTGGAACAGTTGCCGGACAGAGCAAACTGAGGATTTCCCTCCCTGCGGCTATGTAGAGATTGGTCCATAAACAGGCCTTCCCGTCTGCAAAACTTTAGCTATGCTATCCCAGGCCCATAGGTGGTAGGCGCCTGCTGGCTGTCTTTTGGTGGGCTGGGAAGAAGCAAGCCGACACTGACAATCGGCTTCACTGTGCTCGATTTATGGCTTTTAGATATGGCTCCTTATTATGAAGCCTTGTGCAAATCCCTCGACTGGCAGATGGACATGGATCTCCTCAGTAAAATGAAGAAGGCAAATGAAGAAGAGCTGAAACGCTTGGACGAGGAGCTGGAGGATGCAGAGAAGAATTTGGGAGAGAGTGAAATTCGAGATGCAATGATGGCAAAAGCAGAGTACCTCTGTCTGATTGGTGACAAGGTGAGTGGAGGTGCTCTTTCTCTTGGAAAGATGACAGGTGAGTGGAAATGCTCTCTATTCTCAGGATAGATGATAGGTGAGTGGAGACAGTCTCTCCTCTGGTGGTACAGCTGATGTTGGGGACTAGTAAAGATGGATAATATCTCACTGAATGAATGAACCGTTTTTGGTTGTTTTTGTTTTTTTTTTTTTTAAGACAGGGTTTTCTGTGTAGCCCTGGTTGTCCTGGAACTGGTCCATGACCAGGTTGGCCATGAACTCACAGAGATGTGCCTGCCTTCACCTCTGCCTCCTGAGTGCTTAAGGGCCTTCCTGGCAAAAAAAAAAAAAAAAAAAAAAGGATAATCACGTTTACCTGGCCTGAGGAGTCAGTACAAACACAGTGAATTCAGGATAATGTTGCAGCACCCGATTCAGGTGTATATTAGTTCTCAGGTTTTTTTTGTGTCATTAAAAACAAGAACATATAGAGCTAGAGAGATGGCTCAGTGGTTTAAGAGTGTGTGTTGTCTTGCAGAGGATAGTTCCTAGCACCTATATCAGGAGGTTCGAAACTCCAGATCCAAGGGTACCTGCACTCATGTGCACATACCTCCAGACAGATACAAACACATATACATACTGGAAAATAATAAATCTCTGAAACAAAGCAAGTGCATAATGAGAGGTTTTGGTCACTCCTTTTACAATATTGGGGTCATGAACAGTAGTTACACTTATTTGGTTGACAAGTATTTATTTTACATTTAATAGGTGTACAGTAGGGGGCTAGAGAGATAGCTCAGGGGTTGAGAGCATTGGTTGCTCACAGATGACCCAGGTTTGATTCCCAGTATCCACAGGACAGCTTAAAGCCCTCTTTAATTCCAGTTTGGGAAATTCAACACCCCTCTTCTGACCTGCCAGCGTCAACCAGGCATGTACTTTAGTATACAGATATGGATAGAGGTGAAACACTCATACACAGAAACGTAAAAGTATAGTAATATTTTACATTCAAGGATCTAAGAAAGTAGATGTTGCAGCCTGATGTTTCTTATTCTATACTTTGAGAGAGAAACTCTTTCATTGTGCAGTTATGCATGTGTGTCCTGTAGAAAATGAGTAGTGAACACTGCTTTTATGTTCTTGAGACCACAGCATTTTCCTGGAGTCCTCTTCACCCTTTCAGCTCAAATTTTGAGAGAACTTAATTGTGGTTCACTGATGCCTCATGCACTGTGGAGTAGGTGGTCTGTTGTTACAGGATATACACATTGTTTCACTGCTTTTGCTTTAACCAGCTGTAAAAGCTGATTTTTCTTTAACAAATTGCTGTGGGGAAAAACATGCTTCCTTGTGACTAATCAGTATCCTAAAGCAACACTAGTGAGTTGAAGTCACTAGTCGTTAGTTACTAGTCACCACACCAACATTAGTCAGTGAGGTGAAGTCTTTGGGACAGGGAGCATTTATTTTCCTGTGTATGGCCAGTTATTCTACATAATCCTAAGATTGAATCCATTCTTTAGATGACAGGGTTCTGATATTTAGAAATAGTGTAAGCTCTTAGATAAGATTTCTTGGCTATATTTTTACCCTGAGTAGTCATTATTATTTGTGTGTGTGGATGTGTTTCTACCTAATGTCGATTAAAGATAAAGGCAAAGAGTTGGTTGTACTAGCTCAAAGGAAGGGCTTAAAAAATTGTAAGTTTCTGAATTTACATTTAAAACTTGTTTAAGTTTAGTACTTAGTGGTTGTAAAAAAAATATAGAAAAAATTAAAAGTATTGTGAGTATGGTTTGGTTTCAAAGAATAATCAATATTATATGTGAATGAGAGATTTGAAGGTTTTGACTGAGGTTTTGAATTTAATGAAGAATATGGCTGAGTCAGCATCAGGTGATTATGGTTGTATGCTAATGTTGTATGTCTCCCAGAAGATAGTTCAGTCTTTATACTTTGACTGTTTCTAAATGGATGTAGGATTTTTTATGATGCTTAGTTTGTTGCAGATTTGTTAGTGGAGTCCCATTAGCGCAGTCTCATTGCCCTTCGATCTCGTGCTTGCCTTTGTTTTTTATGTAAGATGCATAAACTCACCTGCTATTTTATCTCCACTCTGCAACCTTACAGTCATCATTTCTCCCCAAATCCTGTTTCCTAGTGAGGAACAGTGTAACCAGGTCTGGCTACTAGGTACACAGCTGTTGTTCTTATGGTTCCTTTTATACATTTACTGAACATGACCAATTACTGAATCAGATTGGGTAGTCATGCTCTGAAAATCACCAAGTACAAACATCTAATTTATCAGTGTTTTTGTAAAGAGCACAGTCATTTTATTTCAGTTTTTGAGATAAAATTACATATGCATGGATCCATGATTCACTGGCATTTAATATAAGTGTCACAAGTCTCCTCTTATATGATTAATAATTTATAGTGAACTTAGAGTAATGTAATTGTTAAAGGCAGAAACACTGAGCATATGGAAACAAGAGTAACACTGTGTATTATCAGTGCTTTTCATGTTGCTCTCAGAGTTAAGTATACCCTGAGCATTGTCTCCACTTTATACAGCTGAAGGAAGCCCCTGGCTCCTTACTCTGAGTATAGCAGTGACCCTTTCACAGCCATCCCATTTCATCTCTACTTCCTACTTTCCTGGCCACTTTTGTAGAAAACTCCAGGAAGCTGATGGCCTTGCTAAATTGTATACTTTTCTCCCCTCTTCTCTCCTTGGACATTTGACAGGAAGGAGCTCTGACAGCCTTTCGCAAGACATATGATAAGACTGTGGCCCTGGGTCATCGACTAGATATTGTATTTTATCTCCTAAGGATCGGCCTCTTTTATATGGATAATGACCTCATCACTCGAAACACAGAGAAGGCCAAAAGGTACTTTTAGCAGTGGGTATGAGCCTGGAGGTTATGGGCCCTTAATAAGTTGGTAGGCTTAAGCTTACCCATTTTGTTTTGTTTACAGTTGGGGAGTTTGGTAAGATAGTTGACATTTACTGAAATACTTCAATTAGAAGTTTTTGGTTTTTTTTTTTTTTTTTCTTTAAAAACAAAAAAAACCCTTGAATTAACATCTGTTTTTTGTGGGTTTTTTTGTGTGTGTTTGTGTGGTTTTCTAGTCTAATAGAAGAAGGCGGAGACTGGGATAGGAGAAATAGGCTCAAAGTATACCAAGGTCTGTACTGTGTGGCTATCCGTGACTTCAAACAGGCTGCGGAGCTGTTCCTCGACACGGTTTCTACATTTACATCCTATGAGCTCATGGACTATAAGACATTTGTGACTTATACTGTTTATGTCAGTATGATCGCCTTAGAAAGACCAGATCTCAGGGAAAAGGTAAAGAATGAAACCATAATACCATTTTTAAGACTGTTTCATGCTTTCCTGATTTAAAAACACAGAAATCATTAAAATGTGTTTATTGTTGTTTGCTTTCGTTTTAATACCCAGGTCATTAAAGGAGCAGAGATTCTTGAAGTGTTACATAGTCTTCCGGCAGTTCGGCAGTATCTGTTTTCTCTCTATGAATGTCGTTACTCAGTTTTCTTTCAATCATTAGGTAAGGATCATCTGTCTTCATCTTCTGATCCTGTGAGTAAATAAGTAAAGCTGAATTTTTCACATGTAAGAGATTCAGACGGGGGTCTTTCACATTTTGTGCCTGTTTTGCTTAGAGGGATGTCTGTCTGCAAATGTAACAGTGATAGTGTGTGTGCTTAAGCGCTGTATGCACATGTAGGCCAAGGTGCATGTATGAAAGTGAGAGGACAACTCTGAGGGGCTGCTTCACTTCCACCACGTGGGTCCTGGGGATTGAACTCAGGTTATCAGGAGTGCCGGTAGATGTCTTTATTAGTGCTAGCTCACTGATCACAAAGAGCTATGTGGGAGCAAAGCCTAAATGGTTGTTGTCTGACCCTGTGACGTGGGAGTTTGCCTAACTTGAAGTTTAGTCTTGAGGGATAAAGCAAATATGAGCACATAGTTTAGTATTAGGTGTATGGTGAAAAATGTAGGGGATTCTGAGTGCCTTGAAACTGAGATTAATCATCACTCCATTCAAAGATCTTGAAAACAATGTGGACAATTCTTGTGTTTCTTCGCAGCTAATTTACAGAGCCCTGTGGGCACCAGTTTGCTTCTTTTTGGGTACTGTACGCTCTTCTGGCCATTTGGTTTGCTGAGGACTAAATTACTGAGATGATAAAGGCATTTTCTTCAAATGATGTCCCTAAGACTTATTAATGATAAATGCTGCTACTGTTTTAGTGTAACTAAATTGATGACTTTGGTAGCTTTTGGATGTTAGGGCTTCAGCCTTTCCTACTCTGTTCTAATCAACCTTTTATTCAAATAGTTCTGAATAAAAGATTTTAGATTTAATAAATGTTTTAAATGCAGAAATCAATAAAGTTCTTACCTTTTACTTGGCACTCACAATCATATAAAGCGTGTTGAGTTTTGGAGATTAATTCTTAAATATTCATAGACCAATGTAATTATAATACACATCAGCTGAAATAAAAAGTAGCATTCTCTGCCAGGGATTGAGCTGTTGAAATCACAGGCAGAAGTGACTCTTATGTTCAACTAAGTGGAATTCCTTAGAGTTGTTGTTGAAGGGATCACATGCCTGAATTTATTATTTATTGATAGACAAATTCTAAGGTTTCTGTTTAGCCCTGTAAAGTAATCTGGTTTTGAACATGCAGGTAACACTGCTGTCCCACTTACTTCCTTAGGTGGAGTCTAAGAAATGGAGTAAGTATTAATACACATGCTATCCCTAGAAAATTTGTGCCATTTTGTGTGCATATAATTTATACTTCCTCTCATTTTACAGTATTTGAAAGAACCCATCTTTACATTTTAATAAAACTACAGGCCACTTGAGAGGGAAAAAAGGAATCTTATTGGTCCTATGTACTTATTGTTGGTGAGCGCGTATCTTAGTGGCCTGTTCCCTTTCATCCTGTCTCATTGGACATAGGACATCATTTTTCAGTTTTGTTTACTTGGTTCCATTGGGACATAACTTTTGCTTTCTTTGAACTGTTCTTTCAGTGACTGACCGCTTTTGGTTGCCCCTGCCTTGTCTCTGTCATCTTTAGGAGATGGCTTTAGGGATGGCTGTGCTCACCTGATTCCTGATTCCTGATTCTAGTCCTGAACCTTCATCAAATACTAGATCCATGCCTGACCCCTTCTTGGTATCTTTTGCTTGTCTGATGGGCACATCCATTTGAACGGTGCCAAGGTGTATTTAAACCTCATTCTTTACCCTCTAGAAATATTAACTGTCAAACAGACTACAACCAAAATTGTTACTTTTCCTGGGGTTTCCAACTTGTTTACTCAAAATCCTTTGTTCACCTTGTCTCTATTCCTCCTACATTTTTGCTCTTTTTCTTATTTCTGGACTTAGTCATACTTGGTCTGCCTTGGGACTTGTGCTTACTAACACTGCTATCTAATTATGTTTTCTGCTAAGTTTCTCAGAGTTCTTTCCAGTCTATTGCAGCAGCTGGAGGCTGTAATCATGTGGCACTGCCATTTTCTTTGTATGATTTTACTAATTTTGGTTTAGGATCCAGAGTAAGATTTATTATTTTAGTAAGATAATTTATATTCCTGTAGATTGACCATTAATATCTTGTGTATACTTTACTCTTCAATTTTGTTTTTAACTTACTGTTATGTTAGCCCCCTAATTTTTAATTTGTCTTCAAACTTTACATTTCTTAATAAGTTTCATCAATCTTTGTTTTGTGACTTCATAAAAATATCTTTTTGGGTTTCTGTCTTTTATTTACCACTGTCCCTGCTGTTTGTTATAATTATAAATAAAACTACTGAATTTTGCTTGAGTATCTAAAAAGTTCCCCAATGGTTATGCTGTAATGTGGTGATAGTTCCAGTAGGTCTGTCTTTGCTGCTGCCCGTCTATTGTTGGGTGGTGTGAAAGGACAGTGATGCATAGGGACTCAAAGCTACTGGGCTTGTAATTTCTTATGTGAGCAGACTCTTTAATTCATCATCTTATTTATTGTAGCAATCGTGGAACAGGAAATGAAAAAGGATTGGCTTTTTGCACCTCATTACCGATACTACGTCAGGGAAATGAGAATTCATGCATACAGCCAGCTGTTGGAATCATATAGATCATTAACCCTTGGCTATATGGCAGAAGCATTTGGTGTGGGTGTGGAATTCATTGACCAGTAAGTTTAACAAATTTATGCATAAAACTGCTTTTTAATGTGTGGTTTTCTACATTTTCTGAATTTACACTGCTTCCTTCAGTTTTATGGAATGAAGTGAAGACTTTTTTTGAAGTATTTTAACAGTGGCTTCTGTCCATGTGTGACTTCCTTGGGATAGTTTCCAGTGAGATGAGAAAAGGGTGGGGCATGAAAAGCGATTTGAGTAATTTCACCAGGGCTGCCGAGGACCACATTGTACTGTGTTCACAGTGCTGCCCAGATCTTATTTTATATTTTGTATTTGGGGGCATTTTCTCTGGTAATGTTGGAATTAGGTTGGTGACAAAATGTGGAGCCAGAATCACTGATTCATCAGATACTGAGCTATTCATGTTTAGAGCTGTTGTGAATCCTCAGTGCATACTCATTTAGTTCAACAAGTGGTATTGGAGTGGGAACTGTGTGCTTCAGATGTGGCAATGCCTGAAGGGGTAGAATTTGCTCTGACTTGAGAAATGTCAGCCATATGAAGATCTCCACATGCAGAAAAAGAGCAAACACAGCTTAAAGATGAGAGAAGCTTGTGTTGTTGATGTAATTGACTGACCTTATAGTTTAAGATATAGGGCTTAGATTTTCAGTCTACTATGGCATGCCATTGGAGGGTTTTTACCATGAGAACACCATGGTTCCATCCTGTCTTAAACAGTAAGAAAACCTAGAGAACAACTGGACTATCAAATAGCACATAGAAAATGTTAGTGTTGCTAAAGATGTCTGTGTGGTAGGTGCTGATTTGTTCATAGTCCACAATGGAAAAGTGATGGCACTTTTCATTTAAACCTGCCTATTCTCTTGTGTTGTATATATTTTTTAAATTATATTTAATTATAAAAAATTCAGTGGGGTTGGAGAGATGGCTCAGTGGTTTAAGAGCATTGACTGTTCTTCCAGAGGACCAGGGTTCAATTCCCAGCACCTACATGGCAGCTTACAACTATCTGTAGTTCCAGTTCCCAATTCCAGGCAAATACCAAGGCAAATAAATAAATAAAATAAAATAAAAAAATTCATTAAAAAAGGGAGGGCGGCGCTGGAGAGATGGCTCAGAGGTTAAGAGCACTGACTGTTCTTCTGGAGGACCTGAGTTCAATTCCCAGCATCTACATGGCAGCTACCAACTGTCTATAATTCCAAGATCTGACACCCTTACAGTTATACATGCAGGAAAAAAACACCAATTCACATAAAAATAAAAATAAATACTAAAAAATAATTCAAAGAAATTCTAAATTGTACAGTAAATTTTGTCTTGTTATATTTTCTTAACACAAATAACTTCTAGGCAAGTTTTAGACAGATATCCACAAGATCTTACTACTATTTGTTTTGGGGGTAAAGTTTGTATTTGCTGAAATGTATAGACCTATGAGGGGCTCACTCATTTTAGCTTTTCAAATGACCTTTACCACAATAGAAGGCTGTTATCCCACAGGAATCTCCTCTGAAGTTCAGGAGTGATGGTTGATGCAGGTTGTCAGGTGTGTCTCCTGAGCTGGGGGAGGTGTGTGGCACAAGGACTAGAGCTGCTTTCTGGCTTTACT
The DNA here is from genome assembly GCA_004025045.1 of Sigmodon hispidus. Taxonomy (NCBI): domain Eukaryota; kingdom Metazoa; phylum Chordata; class Mammalia; order Rodentia; family Cricetidae; genus Sigmodon; species Sigmodon hispidus. The sequence goes on along the minus strand of PVIH01015628.1, from coordinate 16,243 downwards.
TTACAACAGTGTGTGTGTGTCTGTCTGTCTGTCTGTGTCTTGTTCTGTAGCCCTGGTCAGTTTTTAGGTTTTTTTTTTTTTTGTGTGTGTGTGTGTGTGTGTGTGTGTGTGTGTGTGTGTGTGTGTGTCTCAGTCTTGTTCTGTAGCCCTGGCTAGCCAGAGACTCATGAAAGCAATCATCCTGCCCCAGCATCCTGAAAGGTGATTACAGTTGCTCCCTCTTGAGTTTCTTAAAACCTTCACGAGGATTGAGAGGCAGTGTTTTAAGACTCAACCCAGATGCTTACAGTGATGCCCTGAAGTGACTGTGTTTTAAGAGCTGATGCAGTATTCTTTAAATTGTATTGAGAAATGGATTCAGACCAGGTTTTGTTTTTCTTTTGTGTTCTCAGACAGCATAAGCAAGAGAGGAGTTGGCAGTGGATAGTGTTGGGAAGGAATAAGCTGCTTTTCCAGCACTGGTGCTATTGGATTTGGGGTCAAGGTTTATTGGTTCTAGCAGCTTATTCCTCTGAGCACTACACTCTGGTATTTTATTACTGTTGTATATGTGGTAATTGAAGCCTGACTCTAAGACGAGAGTTCAGTTCTTCTGAAACTAATGGTAGATTGTTTTCCTTTTTCTGAACCAGGGAACTGTCTAGGTTTATAGCTGCTGGAAGACTACACTGCAAAATCGACAAAGTAAATGAAATAGTAGAAACCAACAGGTATTATTATTATCCATCATTTGTTATTGCTGATAATACAGGAGTTTAAGTGCCTGTGTATACAACTAGGTCAGCTCCTGTCATGGAGTCATGTGGCTGTTAAATAATTCATTTTTTCCCCTTAACTTTATTTATAGGCCGGATAGCAAGAACTGGCAGTACCAAGAAACCATCAAGAAAGGAGACTTGCTGCTAAACAGGGTTCAGAAATTGTCCAGAGTAATTAACATGTAAAACTATTTAAAAATGTATTCCCTTAAAAATGTTACTTGAAGCTTTCATAAATTTCCTCACTGTGTGCCCACCTCAACAGCATCAAATAAATATGCCATTGTTTCTTTCTGTTTAATTTTTTTGCTAAACATGTGCCAGTAAGTACTAGGTCCACTAATGCCACCGGAATCATTAATGAAGATTCTTTGACTTTTGCTTATTTGTGTGGTCTACAGTATAAAGGACTTACTCACTACAACTTTGCCTTATTAGTAAATTTGGGAGGTGACACAAGCTCATTATTTCTTGATGTGAAATCTCTTGGTTTTAGACACTCTTAATCACAACTCAACAGTGATTCCCCTTTAATATAAAAAGATAAAATGTGAAAATTTTTCTTGGCAAAATCTTGTTTAAAAAAGAGTGTTGCCTTTCTCTAGGAAGCTGGCACAAACTAGGTTCTAGAATATGACTTACCAAACAGATATTCAAACTATTGTAGAAATATTAGCAAATTGAATCTTATTTTACGACCATAATGATCATGAGGTTATCTAATTATGTCTTATCTTCTAAGTTGGGGGTTAATACTAAGAAGAAATAAAAACATATAAAAGGAACACATGTCGTAAAGGTAACCTCTTATGTGAGTTACATGATTGTAAGAACATGCAAATTGGTGCCTAAAGGGTGTGGGGGAGACAGTGGGTACACTTGGAACAAAGGATGACCAAGTTGGATTTAGTATTTTGCTCTGTCACTGTGTATCCAGTTAGAGTGCTCACCAGTTAGAGGTAGCAAGATTTGGTAAAAGATTAGAGTAGGGCAAGGGAGGTGTATAAGAAAATGAGCCAAAGAAGATCCCTTTAGTTAAAGATGAATATTAGCCTCCAGAGTCTTGATGGAGACAAATTATGAGTTTTATCATAAAAAGCAAGGGAGGAAGAGGGGGAGAAAGGTTACTGTTGCCTTAATACATTCATTTATAGGAATGACCTACTAATGAAAACACAATCTCACTGGCTGAAAATTAATAAAATTCAGCAATAATAAAGTCCCCCCAATCAACACAATCCAAGGTTATAAAGTCATATACACTCAGACAACATGCTCAGGGGCTTCACAGGTCTGCACCAGGTCCTCTGTATACATTATGGTTTCCAGTTTAGTGTTTTTTTATGGAATTTGTGAGTGTGCAAATAAGTGGGTCTCTGATTTTGTGCCTTCTCTGGGCTCTTTTCCTTCTGTTTTGTCTAGTTCTGATGTGTTTTTGTTCTATATTTTATTATCCCTGTTTCCTGATGAGAAAGGCAGTAGAACCAGGTAGGAGGGGTGGTGAAGGGGGAGGAACTGGGAGAACAGGGGTAGGGGAAACCCTAACCAAGATATATTATGTGAGTAAAACAATTTTTAAAAAGAAAAATTTACCATATTCTTTTCAAACTAATACAACTCTGTTTATTGACTCAAAAAGTAAGTCTGAAATGCCAGGTTTTTGTTTGTTTGCTTTTTAAAATCACCTTTTTTCAACCCGCACTTGAAATTGTCTTAGCTTGCTGTGATCACAATTCTGGCTGGCTTTCTGGTCAGAGAATGCCCACATTCTATCTTGCTTAAAATGTACTCAGTTTTAACTTTGACCCAATAATAACAGAAACAATCCAACCTTCAGGGGAAGAGATCAGTGCTTCCCCCCCCCCCACAAAAAGTAATAAATGTTCATTGAGAAAGACAGCCAGGCATTTAAAAGTAGAACTACTTTAAAATTATCTTCCCAATGGAGCAATGTTAGAACATTTCTCTGCAACTAACTGCTAGCATTGTGGCTATTTTGTGCTCACAATCTGCATATATTGTTTATAATACAAAATTGGAGGCTTTGTTCTATATTTTAAAATTACAAACTCCAAGTAAACTCCCAAGTGTCAATGTAGAGCTGAAAATAAAGCAGAATTCAACTTTTTTTAAAAAAAGATTTTTACTTATGTGTATGTATGTATGCCCATGTGAATGTGTGCCACATGTATGTGGGTTGTCCTCAGGAGGCCAGTAGTAACTGTTGGATTCCTCTGGAATTGGAGTTACAGGAAATTTTAAGTTCTGGGACCCAAACGAGTAACTTGAAGAGCAGCAAATCTGTTTGTTAACCTTGGCAGAACCATCTCTTGCTCCCAGCATCTCTGAAATATGGCTGTAAGATGTGAAAGAAGCAGCTCCACCACACATCTCAACTAGAAAATGCCAGTTCTAGGCCCAGTTCCCTGTGTACTAGCAATCTAGACTCACTGATTCTATTCATCATCTGTATAAAGTGGACTATAATCACGTTCCTCATGAGGTTTATTTTACATTACAAACTTCAAAGTAGCATACACTTAGAATGTTAACAGCGGCCACTCCACTAGCAGGTTACTGAACTGAGTCATCTCATCTGGACCAATGTCATGAAAATGACCCTGAGTTTTAGACTTAAAGTTTGCAACCAATATAAATTAGTTATTAAGGTAAGACTGCACACCACTGGACATTCCAGCTTTGATACTCTTGTCGCTTGGCCTTTTGATTTTAAAACATGTCACTGAAGAGAAATTTCGAGTTCATGGCCTTATTCCCATGGAAAACTCAAACTGAAAGCAAGGGAGGCTTCTGATGCCACAAAATTGCACACTGGTTACCTGCAAGTTGTATTGGATATCCCTTTACATATATTCTAACAATAAAAAAGTATGGCCACCATTTAAACACTTAATAACAGTTTTCAAGCAACCACACCTAGTCACGTTAATCCTAGACTCACTGTTGTTTGTATGTGTTGTTCATACCCAGATTCCAGATGCAACATAATGGCCCATTCAGGCAAATGAGCTTGTTTTCTCTGTACTGCACCTGTAAAGCTACAAATCATCAGCTTGTATCTTTAAAACTTAGCCAAATAATTCTTAACTCTCACCCATGGCAGCTTCGATTCATAGAACTTGCTTTTTCTAGCTTAGTTAAGGCTCCTTCACAGAATAGAAGGAAAAATAAGCGAATAGTAAACTGGTGCAGAGTAGAAACAATTAGTTCCTGTTTAATACTGGTAGATGTTGAGTGTGGCATGTGAAGATGTGATTTTAAAAATAAAATAATTCACCACACATAGTACCACCTATTTTTTTCCCCAGGTATATTCAGCCACTTCCATGACACAAGACAACTCTCTCTTTCTATTTTATAGTTCAGACAGCAGCCACTTGAATATTAATTTCCTATTGGCAACTTCATTCTATTCTGTACTAAATTCTCTGTACCAGGTTGCACATTTCATTTAAAGCTTATCAATTGGTAGGTTTTTGGTCAATCTAGAAATCTGATGAACATAACTAGACCTCAAGATGTTTGAAAGATTTCCAATTATTTTTCCTCCTGCCCAGCAGTGCTTACCTGGATCACTGCAGCAGCCTCCAAGTTCACGCTGGCTGTAGGAGTCTGCACTTGCCCCTCCAGTAGTTACTGGAAGGGACTAGAAGTGACGGATATTTTTAAGACAAAATGTTAATAGCTTTTGAGTTTCCACCTCCTGAAAAATTCTACTTTGACTGGTGGGGAATCACAAGACTAACAGATTCTAGAAGTGTCTACTTAGGTCTATGAACTGTGGTTATATTAAGAGGGTAATAAAGACCAGTAACTAGCTTTATAAGATCAAAATCTTAAACTGCTCACAGCAACAAGAACATCAAGACCTTCTTAGAAAAAGATTAGACAAGTTTTTTTTTTTTTTAATTGTGTGTGTGTGTGTGTGTAAGACAGCACATGTTTGTATGTATGCATGCTGTGGGACATGTGTGGTTGGTTAATAGATGACTTGAAGCTTGTTAATTTACAATATATGTTACTGGGATCAAACTAGGTCTTCTGATTTGGCAGCAAATGCCTGTACCCAAATGTGCCACAGGGACAGCATTTTGATTAGAAATTGGAAAGAGTAAAGACATGTTTGATATAAGAGCCTGACAATGCAGGAAATAAGAGTCCAGCATGCCTTTGACTTCCGGGCTGCTGTAAATACCTAAATGGCCAGATGCACAGAGCCAGGAACTATCTCTGGCTTTACTGGCTACCTCTAAATCATTGAGAACTTGTTCATTATGTTCCTGAAGACAAAAGCTCATGGCAGCCAACAGTTACAGCTCCATCAGCACCTCCTATCCAGCAACTTTAGTGAATAATCTCCCACCTTTAGCTCCTCCACAGAGAGCTTTTCTGTATTTCTGCCAGTGAAATCCCATATGACAAGATCCAAAACTTGCTGACTCTGACCCTAGTGATGGTTTTTTGCCATTACCTGCACAGAAAGGCACTAGGAAAGGTAAGTAACTGAGTAGTTAAGCCTGTTTGGCCTGGAGACACTCAGAGTGAAAGGATTTACCTATCCACAAGGGAGATGTGTCACTACATCATCTCACTAACACCAGAGAAGGAACTGGGACACTCACAAGGTGGTGAAGGGTTGGTCCAGTCTGGCTTGTTCATGTACAATATATGCATTTTTCCAAAGGAGTTGCTTCCTTTATTTTAAGCAACAACAAAAAGCTTAGGATGACTTTCTATCTATATAATTATGTTGTACTCAGAATAAAAGTAAATGCTATATGTATAGCTAGTGGGGGGAATATCAAAGAAGAGATATGAGCCCCAGATTTGAAATCTCCCTCACAGGTAAAAATCTAAAACAAACTTAATATGCATCAAATTCACAAATGAGCACGTTTAAGTAGAATGTTGTCTCTGTACTACCAACTTCAATTCCTTCAGGATACAACACTGCTTATACAGGGATTAATTTCATCCAAGGCAAAGCTTTCTGCCTAAGAATTCGAACACTGTGAGGTCTCTAGAGAATTGAGCCTGTACTGGAAGAAGGCTGAAGTGAAGAGTGATGTGAAGCTCATGGGAAAGGTACTAGAGGACTTAGTACTACAAGGCAGAAATGTGTAAAGCAGTTCATGCAGCCAACCTTATTTATTCAGAAGTCCTAATTTTATTGCCCATTTAATAACATGTTCAACAAACTAATTTCTCATAAAGCAAAGCACAACTTTTTCTTATAAATAGTATAAATTATTTTATTTACAGAAACTTGTTACAAAACAAATAGACTATATATTTCTTCTCTTTTAAATATCCAAAGTAATTTTCTATCCCTTGACATTTGTTCATTTCTATACAGCAGCCAACAAAAAGTCCAGCTGAGATGCTCTTGATTATGTGTACACATTTATCAAACTATTCACACATTTTAACACAGGAGAGATTGCTTTTATAATCAAGCTTAAAAAAAAGAAAAAAAGCAAAATTCTTTCAAGGCCTTGCATTCACACTGACAATATGTAGTGCTCATTTCAGTGATCTGAAAAGGTAAAATGTTTTATAATAAGATGTAAAAATGATTATTTTCTTTTAAACAATGAAACTTTAAACAATCATTTTCAAAGCCTAGCTTTTCCCCAACCCAAGACAGAATGGCGACATTAAGAAATCCCTTGGCAACAGAACTCTTAACTGGAGACAGCTGCCTTTATAAGTTACATTGTTCTTCAAATTAAACATTTTTTTCAATGTTCTCAGAGGTACTTCTTGTATTTTTTAATACAAAATATTTTAAATATCTTAAACTCTGTATTTCATGATGAATAACAAAACAGCTGCTGGCTGACAATGGTTTATAACCCTTGGTGGCATAGGGCAGTCCACTGCCAATTAAATTGTTGTGAACCCAAATGTCATCATTTTAAAATACCTTTAAAAAATTACCAGCCTTGATGGCTTTTAACCTCTCCCCTAAAACTTTAGAAATAATATTTAGGTGGAAAAAGCAAACTCCAGAAGTTCAACTCAGCATTCAAGTCTTTAAAGAGAATCTGTCTGAGCTTAAACTAGGTTCAGGCACTTTCAGTTTTGTTTTGTTTTCCCCATTAGTTTAGACCACATCACGTACTAATAACACAGGTGTGCTCAGGGTGTTATTGTGTGTGTGTGTGTGCACGCAAGCACACAGACACACAGGCACACACATAAACACACACACACACACACACACACACAACTAAACAAAGAAAAGCAGTGTGTCACTTAGTTTCATGTAGTCTACCTGGAAATTAGGCAACTGAGAGAAGCCATGCCCACTTCATCTGTATGAATCCACTCCCAAGACACTGAAAGGGACAGACTTTCACAGAACAGAGGCATCCCTTAACTGTAAAGGAGGCAGCTTCTAAACTATTGGCTTGGCAGTGAACCACTTCAAATTATAAAAAGGTATTTATTTTTATTAATTAATAAATAAATACTAGATGATCTCAATTGTACCAAAACAGGATATCAGAAAAAAAGACCTGTGCAAAAATACATATTTAAATATGTACAATTCATTTTTAACAAAATATGTCTTCTGAAATAGGGATACTTCCATATTTATAATAGAACAAGAAATTCCAAAATAAAGATACAAAAGTAGTTTTTTTTATACTTCTTTGTTCATCATTGCAGCACTTATTTTTTTTATTTTTTTAGTTTAAGAAAACTGCAGAATCTGTCATGAATTCTATTGGAAAGAATATAAAAATTATCTTGGTTTTAAATTGACATCAAAGTCTGTCTAGAAACAATCCAAGTACTGCAAATTTGGTTTTTTGCAAGTTAATCTAATTCAAAAAAATATTTGTACTCCCATATTTTAAATGGTCTTAACTGTTCATCATCATAAAAAGTAGTTGTCACAGAAAATAAAAATATTTGAACAGTCTAAACTTTAGTAGCACTGTTTAGAATATGTCTGTGGCAGGCAGAATCCAAAATGGCTTTTCCTAATCCCGAGACTCTGTGTGTGACCCGGAGATACAAATGAAGTTCAATTAAAACCCCAGTCTAAGAAATCAAATTATAACACTTAATAATCTAAGTCTCTACTTTATTCTGAATAAATTTCCTATTGTGGCTCCTAGTCACATCTTTCAGAACATGACCTGTCTAGTCTATAAATTCCATCATTAAAAACAACTTAATTTATGACCATCGAGTCCCCTTGGCTCTGAGAAGCAATTCTACCCACACCCATTGCACTTGTCACCAAGTAAGTACTATGTGACTCTGACACCTCCTCCCTGACCATAGTGGTCAGCCATGTTCTCTCTTTATACTGCCATCAAGTTTAAAACATTCACTGATCAATTGCATAATAAGTGAATAAGATTCTGTTTTTCCTCTCTTAAAAAATTCAACATTTTACACTATAGTTAAAGTATCTGCATAAAATCTTTGTGTTCTTACAGAATAAGAATAAGTGTAGCAATTCACATTATTAGGCTGGTAACCAAGTATTTATTCATTCTACCTGTTGTTGACTGAAATTCCCTGAAACTCAAGTTTGTAACCTAAGAATGATAAGGGAAAAGTATGCACTGACTGGGCTCTGCCCAGACACAGGCCAAGCCGAGGATAAGAGCCTTGGAGACTGTTCTCTTGGCCACTCTACTGTACTTTCCTGGGACAGAGGACTTGGTTATCTGCGCAGGAGCTATGCTACTGGCTCTAGATCATCCCCAAATTCTCTAGCAGACAACTTTTCAAGCAATGTTTTAACATATCAAACATTCTTTGGGAGTGGGGTACTCAAAAATCCTAAGAGGGCGTTAGACCTCAATGAAGGACGATGGCTGTCTGTTTCACAGGAAAGGAGGGTGTGCATGAGTTAACATGTTGACCCTCACAGAGCTGCTCCCCTCATGGGCACATGCAAGGCTCTCTGACCACCCTTTCTTGGAGGTCTGCGCTTCAAGCCACCTGCATCCACATAAACATCTCTAGTGGCCTGAAGGGAAGCTGTGACAGACACATACAGCAGTTCTGAAAGCAGGAACTTACACTTCTCCAAACAATACTGAAATGGGAAATGGGAGCAATGCCTTGGAAATATTTAAGCATATCATACCTCTAAAAAGACAAATCTTAAAAAGCTGTCTGAGTTAGCCCACTCTCACACACTGTTCAACATGAATGCATTAACAAGAAAAGTCCATCTCTTTGGAAATCCTGCAATTTTTGCCTCACTTCATGATCTTTTTACCTCCCCAAATCCGGTGTCCCAATTGGCTTTTCATCACCAAAAACTATTTTTCTTGTCTCTCGGTCTTTCTTTTCTTCATTCTTCCTTTTTTTTCTTTTCCATCATACATACTTTTGTACCATGAAAACTAAGCTTCTGAGATACTTTCAACTTAATATCTGGTTATGAGCAGCTTCAAACCAGTTTTAAGAACTTGGTAAGCTTCTTATCCCACAAAAGTTGGAAAGGCCTCGGCTACTATGTCAGGATGCATTGACCAATATCAATTTTCTTTTCCTCAACAATGCTAAAAAAAAAAAAAAAATCTAAAGCCAGATATTCTCTGGGAGGCCAATCAGGGTATAACTTTCTCCCCTTTCTTTGGAAGGTCTCCAGTCTCCAGTTATGGTGCCTACCTGCTGGAGAGTGACCTACAGGTGAGAATGTGTTCAAAAAAATTCTGGCAGACAGAGGAGGGAGGAGGAGGAGGAGGAGAGTCTACAGTAACGCTCTTGCCAAAATATTCTTTTTCCCAGCCAATCTACTACTTCAAGAGTGGCTCCATGATATGCTACAAGTTAAAACAAAAACAAAACACAAACAACAACTTCTCACAGATTGGTAGCAAGCAGTCCAGACCACTCTAACACTGATAAAGCAATCCGGTGGCTGAACTTGATCCAGTGTCCTTTAGGAGTACTCACTGCTACAGACACAGCTTCAGGAAATCCTCATGAAACAGCCACAGGTTACCGTGGAGCCCACAGGAGTTTAGAAAGAGACTCAAAGGCATGATGGGGTCCAGAATGCTGAGTAGAGGTGTAACTTGTCTTCAAAGATGTCTGGATTATTCCTTCCAGTGGTATTGTCAGCTATCAGGGACGCGCCTTTGGCTTTCAAAAAGAGAGGGAGTGAGGAAATACATAAGTAAATGGCTAAATGTTGTGCTCCCAATTCTACATAAGGATATCCCATACTAAAGTTCCACTGCCCTGCTGAGGCCAAGGAGAGCCATCACAGGGCCAGCCTCCTCAAGCTTTGTAAAGATTTACAACAGAAAACTGGCAATGATAGGCGGCTGCCTCGGTTTCCAGCTCTCATATTTGCCTTCTAGTCTAAAGAGTTTTTTACATTTGTGTCTTTGAAGACATCCTATGCTGCTAATTCAAAACAGAACTAGATGTGCTAACACACAGGTGTGGCAGTTTACACCAAGGCATTGCCCACAGCACAGGAAGAAACTCTGTCCTTTCCATGGGGTAAATTAAGGCCTACCAGCCAAGAACAGACTGGGGTTGGGGAGGCACTATTCACTGCCATGTCTTGGGCTTTCTACATCACTTCTGTGTTCGAAGACTCCCAGTCCAAGCAATACCATTTGAAGTCTTCTCCACAGGAAGCAGCAAGTTAGGGTTTCTACTTTTCTAGAGACAGTCTTTGTTTATAAAAGACAAGGCCTCTCTGTATGGCCCTGGCTTTCCTAGAACTTGTTATACAGACGAGGCTGGCCTTGTTCAAGAACTGCCTGCCTCAGTCTCTCAAGTGCTGAGACTTAAGTGTGTCACCTTGGCCACTTCTAGGGATGGTATTCTTTAAAGTGCCTTTACGTCATGTGTTCCTCTGATATTCTTATGTAGCTGTAAGGTCCTTCCTAGTCAGATAAAACTTTGGAAGGTATACACATAACCTCTGATTGCAAGCCATAGGATCCCCAGGATTTGTGAAGTATAATTACAAACAAAAGACAAAAGCATCCTCAACAGAGAAATTATTGCTAAAACATAAACTTTAATTGCAATTGATTTTAAGAATCCAAACTTAAGACTGTCTGGATCTTCCTAGTAGACAACCCCAACCCCATGTGGTAAGAGGCAGAGGCATATCATAACCCAAACTGTCCAAGAAATATGTAGATTGTAGTCTTTTTAAAAAAGGGATGGAGGAGCAAATTTCACACCCAAGCCTAGTTCTGCAGTTTCTCTTTTATCTGATGAGAAGATAAGGAACAGCTGTTCCACATTGGTGGGACCAAACTTCACTCCCAGAGCTCCCATAAGCACTGTTAGTCCCTGCTGCATCCAATGCCCCACCTTTCCCTTCACCTCCCCCATTAGTTCCTTGTGGGTAGAGAAAGGTCAACACAAGCTTAAGACAGTGTACTCTATGCTGCAAAGGTGAAGTGGATATTATAATGTCTCCTGTAGAGATCTCAGCCCACAGGATACCATGTTCAGAGAGAGTTGAGGGGTGACTATATTATTTCTTGCTGTGTTTGTACTTCTACATGAATTATCACTATATGAATAACCACAACATAAGCAAAAGCCAAGTTCACATTTGCCCAAGTATCCTACTCCAAAAAGCTAAACTTAGACAGCTACCTTGAATTTAAGTAGCTATTTTCCCCATTAATTTTGACATTATCAATTCACACAAATACTGGAGAAAAGTAAATTACTATAGGAAATATCTTGGAATTTTCTGAAAAAGCCTTCAGCACTTAAGGTCTGAGAATGAGGGAAAGGAAAAGTAACATAAAAAAGAGCCTCACTTTTTAAGTCAGGGCTCTGGGGTGCTGCTGCTGCAATTCCTGTTTGTAAGCAAGGAGAGAAGATATCCTGATGAATGAGATAACAAGGTGAGAGATGAGCTGAAGTAAGAGGAAAAGAAACTGGAAGAAAGCATTCCATGAGAGACAGAAGAGACCAAAGAGAGTTTCAGGGAACAGACAAGTACAGCATAAGCAAGTCACGACTACTATGAACCCAGTGAACGAGCCCTTCCTAATGAGATGCACAATCCCTGACTTCTTAAAAATGATTTGAAACAAGGTTTCAATCTTCAGCTCTGCCAATCCTGAGTCATATTTCCTACCCACTTTAAAAATAGGGAGGAGAAAATACAGGTGCAATTTAACCAGAATATCTTAAATTGCTCAAGATGAAAAACATTTTAAGCTCATTTTTTTTAAAGGTCTAAAGGAATTGCTTTCTAGAATCAGTATGGTTTCAGCGAGGCTTTCTTCACAGGAACATATTAGCATCACTATGCAGATGCATACTGAAAATGTTTACCATTTCTTCACTAAAATGGGGAGATCATAAGAGTGGGCATGATTCTGAGAGGTCTGATATCTGAGTTTGATGGGGTGCAAGATGTAAAAACAGCAAATAAATAAATATATATATAAAAAAAAGAAAAATGAAATACTATGATTAATATCAGAGTTTCACTGGCTTTGTAACGTTCAAAGGCTTTGTTTATTTTCTTAACTGTTAAGGAATTATATGATATGTATTTGTCTTAATTTTTAAAGTTATAGTAGAATTCTGTAGTAAGTCCATATTTTCTTGTGTTTGCTTCTGTTATTGGTGTTTTTTTTTTCTTTTTAGTATGGAGTATTTTATTAGTATTTCAAGGTTACAAAGAATGCATTTGTTAAAATCATTCATTGAATTTAGGTTTATTTTTGCTATCTAAAAACTCACCAGATTTTTCAAAATTTTCAATTTATTGAAACAAATTTATACTGTATGTCCTTATGATTTTTGGAAATTTCATTCATATCTGTTATAATATTTGCCTTTCAATTTCTAGTTTTATTGAAGTAGGTTTTCATTTTTTTGTTTAACTTGGTTAAGAACTTGTCAATTGTGTTTAATCCTTAAAAAGTAAAAAAAAAAAAATTTAGATAAATAAATAAATAAATAAATAAATTAGAAAGGAAGGAAGGAAGGGAAGATAGATAGAATCACTCAACACCTTAGACATGATGGTGTAGAGTGTTCATCATTGTCAAAATCTGCAAACCACCCAATATCCAACAGCAAGAGCAACTTAAGATATTGGCATATATATAGTAGAATACTACACAACAATGATCACATATGACATTTCAAACATCCCTTAAGAAGACAAGAGTTCATAGTATACAATTAAACTTATATAAAGTAGATAAAAAAACAGAGTTAATCTAAACTGTTATAAATCACAACAGTGCTAATCCTAAAAATAAGAAATAATTATAGGAAAACAGTATGGGGTGGAGGGTACTTCAGGAGTGTTGATTATATTCTTAATTAGTGTGTATTATCCATCTTTTCATAATTTATAGAGTTTCGCATTCAATGTTCCTCTTTCGATATTCTTACATTGTACATCAATAAAAACTTTAAAACATAAAAAAAAAAAAAAAAAAAAAGAGGTTGGTTCCGGTTCACGTTCCAGGTGCTGTCTGCAGAGTGTGTACCCATGCACTCTATAGCAGACAAAGATAAACTCTCACTGCCAAGGTCCCCTCAGCTGCTGCTGAGGAAATTTGAACAGCTACCCACCTCCAACTGAGCAAACAGATAAGGACTGGGGACCCTGAAGGACAGACTCAGAACCCGCCCAGAGGTGAGGAGGGGTCAGCAGGCCCAAGCACCTGTATCCCCGCCAGGGAGAGGTGAGCTCCTGTCGGTTTCGGTTCCAGGACTGGGTGCTGTCTGCAGAGCATGTACCCACACACTCTGTAGCAGACAGAGATAATCTCTGACTTCCACGGTCCCCCCAGCTGCTGTTGAGGGATTCTGAACCGCCGCCACCCTGCCTCCAATTGGTCAAACAGAGAAAGATTGAAGACTGGAAACTCAGTACCCTGCCCAGAGCAGAGGTAAAGATTGAGCAGACCTTTACCTCAGAGGTGACAGGAGGCACACAAGCCACAACTGTCCAGGAGCCACCTAATCTTGAACCACTGAAGCAATGGGAAGATGCAAATGCAAAAATTTACATAATAATATAAAGAACAACAAGGTAACTCCAGAAGAAAGTGGCGATCCTACAACTACAAGACCTGAACTGAGCAATGAAGAGGAAACAGAAGGAAGCAACAACAAAAACTCCTTTATGATAATCATCGAAGCTCTCAAAGAAGATATGAAAAAAAGCCTTAAAGAAATAGAAGAAAATACAAACAAAAAATTGGAAGAGATGAACAAATCTATGAAAGAAACATGCCAGGAACTAAAAGCTGAAATGGATGCAATAAAAAAGGCACAAAATGAGGCAAAGATGGAAATAGAAAATCTGAAGAAAAAGCTGGAACCACAGATACAAGCATAACAAACAGAGTTCAAGAGATGGAAGATAGAATCTCTGAAGTGGAAGACTCAGTAGCTCAAATAGATATATCAGTCAAAGAAAATACTAAAACTAAAAAAGCCGTAACTCAAAATGTTCAGGAAATATGGGACACCATGAAAAGACCTAATTTGAGAATAATAGGAATAGAAGAAGAATAACAGCTCAAAGGCATAGATAACGTTTTCAATAAAATCATAGAAGAAAACTTCCCTAACCTGAAGAAGGAAATGCCTATAAAGATATAAGAAGCTTAAATAACACCAAATAGATATGACCCCCCCAAAAAAGTCAGCACGCCACATTATAAGCAAGCCACAAAACATACAGAACAAAGAAAAAATTTTAAGAGCTGCAAAAGAAAAGGGCCAACTTACATATAAAGGCAGACCCATCAGAATAACGCCTGACTATTCAATGGAAACGATGAAAGCTAGAAGGGCTTGGTCAGAAGTTATACAGATGCTAAAAGACCATGGCTGCCAAACTAGAATACTATACCCTGCAAAATTATCAATTACCATAGATGGGGTAAACAAGATATTTCATGACAAAGTCAGACTGAAACAATATCTATCTACCAATTCAGTGCTACAGAGAGTATTAGAGGGAAATCTCCAACCTAAGGACCCCAGATATACCCACGAAACCACAAACAATCAATAATTCCACAGAAGAATACTCCAGAGAAAGGAAATACAAACAAGTTACCACCAAAAACGAGAGGAAATATCAATGAATGGTCACTAATTTCCCTTAGTATCAATGGACTCAACTCTCCTATAAAACGTCACACACTAACAAGATGGATACAACAACAGAAGCCATATTTCTGTTGCCTACAAGAAACACACCTCAACTGCAAAGACAGACACAGGCTTAGAATAAAGGGTTGGGAAAAGATTTTCCAGTCAAATGGTCCTAAGAAACAAGCAGGGGTTGCAATCCTAATATCTAACAAAGTAGACTAAAAGCAATAAAAAGGGACCAAGAGGGTCACTACTTATTCATCACAGGAAAAATTGGTCAAGAGGAGATTTCAATCCTGAATATTTATGCCCCTAATATAAGGGCACCTACTTATGTAAAAGAAACACTGCTAGAGCTCGAATCCCACATCAATTCTTTCACCCTAATAGTGGGAGACTTCAATATCCCACTTTCAGACCTAGATAAATCAACCAGACAGAGCCTCAACAGAGAAATAAGGAGTCTAAAAGAGGTTATGCTGCAAATGGATTTAATAGATATCTACAGAAGGTTCCACCCAAATGCAAAGGAATACACATATTTCTCAGCTCCTCATAGAACTTTCTCCAAAACTGACCACATAATTGGTCATAAAGTAAATATCAACAGAAACAGAAAAATGAAAATAATCCCTTGTAACATATCAGACCACCAGGGCCTAAAGTTAGAATTCAACAACATCAAAAATCAAAGAAAGCCTACCAACTCATGGAAACTAAATATCACTCAGCTAAACCATATCTGGGTCAAGGAAGAAACTAAGAAAGAAATCAAAGTCTTCCTAGAATTTAATGAAAATGAATCTACAACATATTCAAACTTGTGGGACACAATGAAATCAGTCTTAAGAGGAAAATTCATAGTGCAAGATGCCTATATGAAAAAACTAGAGAAATCTCACACTAGAGAACTAACTGCTCAGCTGAAAGCCTTAGAACAATTAGAAGCGAACTCACCTAGAAGGAATAGACAGCAGGAAATAATCAAACTTAGAGCTGAAATCAATACACTTGAAACAAAAAGAACAATACAAAGAATCAATGAATCTAAGAGTTGGTTCTTTGAGAAAGTCAACAAGATAGATAAGCCCTTAGCCAAACTAATCAAAAAACAGAGAGAGTGTTCAAATCAACAAAATCAGAAATGAAAAGGGGGACATACCAACAGACACCCAGGAAATACAGAGAATTATCAGATCATATTTTGAAAATCTGTATTCCACAAAAATGGAAAACCTAGAAGAAATGGACAGCTTTCTGGACAGGTACAATCTACCAAAATTAAATGAAGATCAGATTAATTACCTAAACAGGCCTATAACCCTTAAGGAAATTGAAGCTGTCATTA
Organism: Sigmodon hispidus; assembly: GCA_004025045.1. NCBI lineage: Eukaryota > Metazoa > Chordata > Mammalia > Rodentia > Cricetidae > Sigmodon > Sigmodon hispidus. Next base: position 13 of record PVIH01015628.1, on the reverse strand, counting down.
AAAACCTCCCCAA
>PVIH01015627.1:12397-48999 GCA_004025045.1 Sigmodon hispidus | reverse complement strand
TGGGGTGTGCAGTGTGGGGTGTGCAGTGTGGGGTGTGCAGTGTGGGGTATGCAGTGTGGGGTGTGCAGTGTGGGGTTGCAGTGTGGGGTGTGCAGTATGGGATATGCAGAGTGGGGTATCCAGTGTGGGGTTGCAGTGTGGGGTGTGCAGTATGAGTCATGGAAACAGGGAATGGGCTGAGTAGTCTGAACATGGGGTAGATGACACAGTGAACAGAGTATGAGGCATAAAGAATAGACACTGTTGCCCAAACCATGGTACACAGGAATGCAGTAAGAGAAGCAACTGCAGAAGGCAGGACATAGCCCTGTGAATGGGGCCTGAGGTACAGAGAATGATATAAGAAGAGAGATACACAATGTGTAAATAGAGTGTTGGATGAAAAGAGTAGAGAGTGTCAGAGAGAACTTAGTGAATAGTGTGTGATGTGGACAACAGACTGTGCACAATAAAGCATGGAGTACGGACTTAACACACAAAGGGGATCACATGGTGAATGGGGCTTGGGATGTGGAGATAGAGTGTGGGTAATGGAGCCTGAAATATGAAAAACATGAATAGAATGGCACAAGAAGAGTGAAAACAGTGGGAGACATGTTGAACAGAGTATGAGGTATAAAGAATAGACTACGCAGACTGAGGTATGAACACAATATGGCAAGATAGAAATGAACAAAAGAGAGGAGCAGCCTATGAATGGAGCATGAGGTATATCAGGTAAGTACAGTAAAATATGGAATTATCGAGAGAGGACGATGGAAAACAGAAACTATATCATTATGGATGAGGCATGGATGTAGAAAGTAGAGTGTGTAGAATGACATTTGAATATAAAAACAGAGCGTGGAGACAGAAGAATGGAGAAGAGTTGGAAGACCATGGTGATCAGAGTAGGAGCCGTGGAGAAAAAACTATACTATGAGGTATGGAGTGTCAAAGCAGAGTATGGTGTGAGGAGAATGGAAATGCAGTGAATTACAGAATACAGAATAAGATAAAGGAAAAGGGAATGTATAATACAGTAAATGCAGTATGAGGGAGAGAATAGACTATAAAGTATGGTGTATGAGAGCAGAATACATAGAGAGGAGGTTTTCACCCTGGCCTTTAGTCTCAATTTTTATTAGAATGATAGAGAGTTAGTTAAAGCCACCTTTAGCAGCAGCAGCAGCAGCCACAGCAGAGCCATTGTCTGGGGAACAGAATCCCCCAGGATGCATCTCAAGTGGCCTGGTGCTAGTAGTTTAAAGCACAGCCACTGTGATGAAGGTAAAACAGCAATGCAGTACAGAGTATGCAGAACGAAGCCTGGAGAAAGAACATGGATTAAAGACAATGGACTCCGGGTGATAACATGCTTATTGCAGCATGACACATGGAGAAGAGTGTAGAGAATGAAACACGGACTGTGGGTAACGAGCATATAGAGAGAATGGAAAGTTTAAGGGAGAAGATAATGGAGAATGAAATACAGAGAAAAGGCTATGTAAAATGAGGCATAGATATGGGATGAAGAGGAGTGAAATGAAGCAAATAACATGGTGGGTATAGTATGAAGAGTAGACTATGTAAAACGAGGCATGGCATATGGGAACAGTGTGGAGATCATATGGGGAGTACAGGATATATCCTGTGGATAGAGCATTAGGCAGAGAGAACAGAATGGTTAGAAAGAATTACATAATGTTTGAAGAGTTGGTTGTGTGGGAAGAGTAGAGAACTCAGTGATGAAAGTGTGAATTGTGCAGAAAAGACGATGCACAGTGAGGTGTGGAGGCAGCAAGGTGGAAAATAGAGAAGAGAATGCATTGGATAGAGCATGCAGCAATCCGCTCAGAACATGTGGTATGGAGTGTAGAACGTGGAGCAGATAGATTGAAAAATCAAAGGGGAAATAAGGCGGGTGGAGGGATGTGGAAGAGAAATGTATAGAACGAAGTATAGAGCACGAGAAGGTAAGGAGAAGGGGACGGAGGGAAAAGCAGTATGGGTAGAATATGGGGCAGGGAGGTAGGAAATGGAGAATTAGCCATGGAGCACGGAAACAGGATGAAGTGTAAGGAAGGAGGGCATGGTAAATGGGGCATGATGATGTACAAAGAGTAGGGTTGAAGAAGATGTGAATAAACTGGAGTGGAGAGAGTGGACATCAGAGAGGTCGGCCAGTGGCGTGTGAGCACTGCACAGAAACAAGTGTGGAGCGTGCACCAGGAGTAAAGCAAGAGTCATGGTGGACAGTCATGATGAGCAGAGAGTAAGCAAGCAGAAAGAAGTCTTGGGATACAATATGGAGTGAGGTGAATGAAGAATGGTTGGCAGGACCTGGTGAGCGGCATGTGAGATGGCAAGAACAAACTATGTACAATAATATTTTGTTTACGAAAACCAAGTATGGAGGGAAGACACTGGGGGAAGGAGTGGAGAACTGAGCCGATGGAGATGGGAGTATGAAGATCAATGTCCATAGCATAGAGTGAAGAAATGTAAACTGGACAGATGGACACTCCATGATACACAGTGAGAAAGTGAGTATGTGGGATGGTGGGGTGGGGGTAGCAACAATGCCTAACATGAGGAAACTGGAGATGGGGAAGACAGAGGGCAAAAAGAGGTGTGTGTGTATTCTAGAGTATGCAGGCTGAAGTAAGGGAGCAGAAAAGGGATGAGCAGAATAGAAAACTGGTGCTAGAACCGGTGTTTAAAGCACAAGACATGGAGAAGAGTGTGCAGGATGGGCGTCCAGAGAAACCATAAAGTAGCATGAGGCATTGACTGTGAGATGAGAGTGTAGAGTCAGGAAACGGTGAGGTGGGGAGAACCTGGAAACCTACATGAGACACGTAGTACAGAGAATGAAGAATTAGATGTGAGGAGAAGGAACTGAGTGAGAAGAATGGAAATGGATGACTAACATGGTGAGTAGAGTAGGTGTTATGGAGAAGGGACTGGAGAGAGCTAAGTATGACACATGAGAACAGAGTGTGGAGGGAGCTGAGTGAGGAGCACGTGAAGTATGGAAGATAATGGATAGCATGAAGCATGTGTTATGAGAGCAGCGTGTGGTGTAAGAAGAGTCGGGCATGCCAGGGATACAGCACACACACTGTGAGGTGCAGCAAAGACACTATGAAGTACGGGGTCTGAAGTGAGGAGGATGGGAAGTGGGATAACACGGTGGATGCAGCAGGAGCTAGGGAGACTGGGGTGTATAGGATGAGGGATGGAGTGTAAGAGCAGAGGATGTAGTGAGGGAATGGCCAATATAGACAGGGGATGTGGTGAATGGATGAGGAGGTAGGCAGGATACAAGAGGAGAACAGAGGCTGGGACAGCATGAATTACAGAGAGTAGAGAATGCAGCACAAAGGGTGCAATGCGGGCACATTATTTTATATGGCAAGTGTAGCCCCTATAAGGAAGAAGTTAGCGAGCAGAGTGGGAGTTACGAAGAAGAGATCCCGCACAATGAAGCATGGGGTGTGAAGTGGGGTGAGTGGAGAGCGGAAGGGAAGGCCATGGATGCAGCAAGGTGTGTTCACGGTAGTAATTTTAGAGCACATAGTATAACATATGGAGTAAGACATGAGGAAACAGAGTGTGTCAGGCAGAATATCAGAGGTGGACTGTGGTATACAGAGATTAGAAAATACAGAATGAAGTAAGGAGACAGTGAGGTGAATGGAGAGAACAGGAAAGAACAGTGTGAATGGGGCATGGGGTGGGAAGGCTGGAATATACAGAACTATGTACGGAGAGTGGGAACAGAGTGTGGAGTCAGAAAACTGGAGGAGAAACCGTGGAAAAATGAAGCATGATATACAGAGAATAGAGTCAGTGGAAAGAAGTACATGAACAGACTGTGGGTGAGGAGAGCGGAGAATAGAGGGGACATGTTTGCCAAGGAAGAGTGATGCATAGAGAATGGACCGTGTTGACTGAGGTCTGGAGTATGAGAGCTGAGCGGTCAGGACAATGGAGAATGGTTGGAAGGTGGAATACAGAGAGTGAGGTCTGCAGGAAGAATTATGAGAGAAGCCTGGAGGATGGAGGGAAGGATGCTAAGTGTTGTGTACAGAGATTATCGTAAGTATAATGAAGTACCGCTATGAGATGAGGTTAATGAACAATGAAGAGAACGTGGTGAATGGGTCGTGACACATGGAGAAGAACATATAAAATGATATGTAAAGAATACTGGCAAAGTGTGGGGGAGACGCTGAAAAATGGGGAGAAGACTGTGCTCAATTGAGTAGGTATGCAGTGCAGAATAAAGCACAGATACTGAGTGAGGAGACGGGGGATGACATGAGGCACAGAGTATGCAGAGTGAAGGATGGAGCACGGGAACAGTGTGGAATAAGGAGGATGGATGGAGAACATGATAAAGTACAGAGCCTAGAACAGTGAGGAGGTGAAGAATAGAGTTATGTACGGCGTGCAGGAACAACAACAGACAGAGGAGAGAAGAAGGGAGGCCATCTTGAATGGGCATGGCATATATACTAGAAAAAAGGATGTGAGCAGACTAAGAATATGGAAAATGGAGAAGTTTGTCAATGGGGTGTCAGGTACATAGAATGTCAGGTGTCAGACTACATAGAATGAAGTGTAAAATAGTGTAAAAATGAAATAAATGAGAAGGGGGAGATGGAGCGTGTGACACTAGAACCAGACTGTGAATGGAAAAGGTATGAAGTAAGAGAACAGAGTGTGGCGTAAAGAGCGTGACTGACAATAGACTGGGAGATACTAAGACATACATAAAATGAAAATGGAGGCAGCATGGTGAACAGAGAGGAGGAGCAGGTGAAATGCGCATGATGGATGTAAAGAGTATGTAGACTGAGGTATTACATATAACTCCGTGGAATGAGAAACCTGAATATGGTGACAATATGGCAAATGGAGCATTAGATGTGCAGTAGAAAGTGTGCAGACTTAAGGATGAGAGCAAGATAGGGGGTGAGGAGAATTGGAAATGGGATAACATGGTGAGTGCACATGAATCATGGGTCTGTAGAACGGAGCATAAGAACACCGTACGGAGTCAGAAGATTGGAGAATGGAAGGGAGGGCACAGGAGATGCAGTATGAGGGATGGAGAAAATGTAGGAGGATGTGTGCAGCATGGGAACAAAGTACAAAGTGGGAAGAATGGAAAATGGAATAGCTGGTACTGTGCACAGAATGTGAGGTGAAAACAGTGAACTATACAGACTGAGCTCTGGTATACAGAATCAAGAGGGGAGAGAGAGAGAGAGAGAGAGAGAGAGAGAGAGAGAGAGAGAGAGAGAGAGAGAGAGAGAGAGAGAGAGAGAGAGAGAGAGAGAGAGAGAAGAGGGAAATGCACCGTGAATGGGGCACAGAGTATAGAGAACAGAGTAAGTGGAACAAAATACACAACACAGGGACAGTGTCTTAGAGAATAGCAGAGCTGTAAGAGAGAAGTTAATAGAGTGTAAAACAGAGAGAATGGACCATGAGCAATACAGTGTGGAGTATATATAAGGTGAGAAGAATGGGATAATATGGTGACTGGAGTGTGAGATCTGGAGACGAACGTGTGTGCAATGACATGTGGAGTGTGACAACAGCACTGAGTGAGCGGAAGGAAGAGTAGAGATGAAATGGACTATCAAATATGAAGCATGAAAAAAGCTTATGTAGGAGATGTAGGAGTATAAGAACAGAGCATAGAGAAAGGAGAACGGATGGGGGAATGCAGAAGATTGGGGTATGGATTTAAAACTTCACAATAAAAATAAAATTGTGAATATGGGTATGGAGCATGGAGTAAGAATAAAGCAAGCATAGGGGAGAACATGGTGCATGTATCATGAGGCATGCAGTATGGTGCGTGTGAAGAGGGTATGGGGGAGAAGAATGGAAAATGGGGGATATGGTACGCTCTAAGTAGGAAACACAGACGAGAGATTGCAGAATAGATCATGTGTTTGGGGACAGAGTGTGGTGAGAAGAGAATGAAGAAATCTGGGGATAATAATGTGAATAGAAAATGAGATAAGAAGACTAGAGCAGTAGATTGAAGTACACACTGTGGGAACAGTGTGTGGGGGGGGTAATAAAGTGTGAAGCACATGAAGTATAAACTGTGGGGAGAGGAGATGGAGAATAGAGGGGAGAGAGGGGGGGTTTGTCCGAGGCATGCAAATGAGAGTGCACAGTGTACAGTGTGGGATGTGCTATGAGGAGGTTATGAATGGAAGAGAAAACAGGGAAATAGCACTGTGAGATGAGAACTCAAGAATGAAGCGTGGAGCGTCCAAAGTGCAGAGAACAGAGAAAGCAGCAGAGACTGCTGTGAATGGACATGAGGTAGGGACAACGGGATATGTAGAATTAAGTATGAAATGTGTGGGCAGAAGATACAATGAAGAAAATGGAGAGCTGGTGGAATACCACGGCTGTAGAAAAAAGTAGGCAGAAAGAAGTATGTGAACAGACCACAGAGTGAGGATAATGGAGAAGGGGGGTGATCAGATCAATGGCATGTGAGGTATCAAAAGATAGACTCTGGGCAATGAAGCACAGATTACAGCGACAATATACAGAGTGAGGTAAGTAGGGAATGAAGAGAAGAACTTGGTGAATGGATGATGACGTTTGGGGAACAGAGTCTGTAGAACGGAGTGTGGCGTATCATGAGAGAAGGTGGAGGCAAGCGTGGGAGAACACCCTAGATGAAGTGGGAGATACTGAGTTTGAGTATGTCAAATAAAATATGGGTATGGGAACCATGGCAACAGTATGTAGAGTGGGAACAGAAGGGAGAACATGGTGCCCAAAGCATGAGGTCCACAAGGTAGAGTCTGCATGATATATGGTAAAAACAGGTTAAGAAGTGAGAAAAATGCAAAGGAGATGGGATCCCTGGTGAATGCAGCATAAGTTGGGAAGAAGAGAATGTATAGAAGGAAGTATGTGGAGTCCAAGGCAGAGGATGTAGTTAGGATGGTAGAAGGGAGAGCCAGTTGAGTGCAGGATAGTGTGTGGAGAATAAGGTATATAAGAAGAAGAGTTGGGATGTAGTATGGAGAGAGGAGAATAGAGATTACAAGAGACAGCATGGCGAAAAGAGCGTCGTTACAGAGAACAGAGTATATATAATCAAGTATTAATATGGCGTATGGAGCAAGAAGAAAGGCGGGAAGAATTTGATGGATAAATGGGCTTATAGGAAACGGCATATACAGAATGCAGTGTGGAGTACGGTGTGGGGAAAACAGAGACTAGAGGGTTACTGCATGGCTCCAGTGTGATGTGAAAAGAACAGTATGCAGAATCAACTGTGACATAAAGACAGTCCTGATGAGGAGGTAAGAATGTAGAGAAGCATATGATAAATGAGACATGAGGTGTGTAGCATGATGTGCAGTGTGAAGTATGGGAACAAAGCACAGAGTGAGGTGGGTGGAAAATGATGAGAGAAGATGGCGAATGAAGAATGGGGGGTGGAGAAGGAGTCGGCCATAGCCCACAGTGTAGTGAGGAGCATGATGGGGGCGGGGAGAGCATGCTGCTGCTCCAGTGTAATGTGTGCTACATTGTTTAAATTGTCTTGTTCTTGGAGAAGCTGCCTCTATAAGTGGGGTTGCCCTCGATCCAAGACCCAAGTGTATTTATGTCAAGTGTCTTCTAAACACCCTGTCCTAGGTCCAGCAGCTCCCGGGCTCTGTCACACTGAGAGGAGAAGGCAGCAACAGCTACGGGCGTAAAATCATTGAGCATTTGAGAACATCTAGAAAGTAAACTATTTTGACAGAGGTTGTGATTATTTAATCCCATGACATAAAAAATGCTTGCAGTGAAAGAGAAGCCAGAAGCTCATCGATGGAGAGAATGCGTTACTCTACTGGAACTCTCTTCCAGAATTCCAGCATGATTATTTCAGCTTGACTGCCCTAGAAGATCCTGCTGGATGTTATGAACACACAACTTGGTGGTGTCGCCTAGCTGGTGTTATTTATTCTTTTACTTGAAAGCCTTAACTTAGGGGACACTCTGCTGTACCCAGGATTCTCCTCACTGGAAACCCCAGCTGGCTGCCTCAATGGAGCTTCCTCAATGTTTTCTGCTGGATGTTCACAAGCCCCCAATTTGATGATGTTACTTTTGTTTGCTCTTTTTTTTTTTTTTAAAAAAAAAAAAAAAAAAACTTTATTTACTTAATTTATTTGGCTTGGTGTTTGCCTGGAACTGGAACTACAGACAGTTGTTAGCTGCCATGTGGGTGCTGGGAATCAAACCCAGGTCCTCTGGAAGAGCAGGCGGTGCTCTTAACCACTGAGCCATCTCTCCAGCCCCTTGTTTGCTCTCTTAATCAGACTACTCCAATCATTTCTGCTGGATGTTGTAAGGGTCTAATGTAATGTTTTACTATCATTCTGGTGCATCTCCTCTTCTGCACTAGTTGCTATTTATTTCCTTACTTTTGCTTACTATCTATTTAATAAACATACTCATTAAAAACTAAAAATACGGGGCTGGAGAGATGGCTCAGCGGTTAAGAGCACCATCTGCTGTTCCAGAGGACCCGGGTTCGATTCCCAGCACCCACGTGGCAGCTAACAACTGTCTGTAGTTCCAGTTCCAGGCAAACACCAAGGCAAATAAATAAAAAAAAAAAACTAAAAATACAGCCGAGCATGGTGGCACACACCTTTAATACCAGCACTCAGCAAACAGAGGCAGAAAGATCTAGTCTATAATCTACAGAACAAGTTCCAGGACATCCAGGGCTACACAGAGAAACCTTGTCTCAAAAAAAAAAAAAAAAAAACCATAAAATTCTGAAAATACAGATATTGTAGCTCATTGTCCACAACTTAAAGAACATGTGACAGTGGACATGTAAAATGTAGGATGAAGTGTGTGAGGTACAAGGGCAAAACAGACTAAAGAGCTGGAAGAGAGGGGAAAGAATATGAAGAACAGAGCATGAAGTCGGGAGACTATAGTGCTGGAAACAGCATGTGGAGTGAGGAGGAGGATTCAGCATGAAAGGAAGAACATGATGAATGAACCCTGAAGTACAGAGAAGACAATACACTGAAGAAAGTCTGAGGTAGTGAATGATGAGTTGGATGGAGGAATATCCTGAGTGGAATGTGGCATGGAGATGTAAGTGTGGGGAGTGCAGTGTGGAGTACAGGAATGGAATCTGGTGTGAGGAGAAGAAGAAGGAAGAGAGGAAAGACAGGAGAATAGGAAGGAAAGTGTGTTGGCTGGAGTATGAGGTCTGGAGAGAGGCTGTGTAAAATAAAATGACATGTGGAGAATGAGCACAGAATGTGGGGTGAGACAGTGTACGTGTGAGAAGCTGTGACTAACGGTGAATTGTATACGCAATGCAGAGTATGCAGCATGAAGTATGATGCCAGAGTCTAGAATGACGAGAAAGGAAATGGAGTGCATAACAGACTAGGTGGAATGAACTGTGGGGGATGGGAAGAGAGTGCACAGAGAAAGTGTGGGGCGTGCTCCACTGGGATGGTGATTGCATATGGAGAACAGAGGCTATAGAGTGACGTACACTACATGGGGACTGTGTGTTGTTTGAGTGTAGTAAAGAATATAAGAAAGAACTTAGTTACAAGACTGAAGGGCATGTGCAAGGTACAAGTACAGAGTATGCAGTGAGGTGGTTGGGGAATAGAAGAGAATGGGAAATATGTTGACTGGCCCATGATGCAAGGAGACCGAGTTTGTCAGATAAAGTGGCACTGAATATAAGAACAGAAAGGAGAATGTAAGGGTGAACACAGTGAGTGGAGCATGAGAGTAGAGGGCAGAATGTGTAAAAAAAAACACGCAAAGTGAGGGAGTCGAGGGCAGAGAGAGGAGAATGGGTGGAACCCAGGTTAATGGAGCATGATGTACTGAAAACACAGGTCTACAGAAGTATGGGGACAGAGTATTGAACGAAGCTCTGGGGAACAGAGTAAGAGGTGTGCAGTTACAGTCTGCAGAACGAGATTGAACACTGTGAATGGACTGTGGGGGCGGAGGTTAGAGTACAGAGGGTGTGTGCAGTGTGGCATGCAGAGAGGGTGAGGAGAGCATGGACTATGAAGTGGGGAGATTGATGTGTACAGAATAGAATGGAGCATGGGAACCGTGAGGAAAAGGGACTGGGGAGGAGACCGAGGTGACGGGGTGTGAGCGGTGGAAAACAGAGTATGGAATGAGGAGACTGGATAATAGAGTGCAAGTAAGATGCGTACATGAATTATGGAGAATACAGGATGTAAAATGACACATGGCATAGGAAAACAAAGTACCGAGAGGAGGGACAGAGAACAGAGGTGAGAAATTGCTGAGCACGAGACACGGAAAATCTCATTTTCCACGTGTCACTGTACATAGTCTAGTCTCCACGGTCATGTTCATGTCTGTTCTTCATCCCCTCAGTCTACCCTCTGATCTAATACTCTACACCTCATTCTGTGCACGCCAGTCTCCATACAGCATGCTCCGTTCACATGGTAATTCTGCTTTCCACTGTCCGTACTCCATACTCTATTATGCTCTCTATGTCACCTTACATTTTCAAATTCCCATACATCACGTTCTACTCACCACATTCTCCTGAGTGTTCCACATGGCCTTCACTCATAGCCCACACTACCTTCAACATGCCCTCTTCTTCATAATACACTGAATTAAACATTCTCACTTCAGTCTCCATCCTCTTCACTGTAACCAGATATGGAATGAAGTCCAAGACAAGTAGGACATGGGGACAATGGAAAATAGCATGGAAGTAATTCAGTGTGAGTTATGGAGAATGAAGTACAGTTTGAGAGGATGGATAGAGGAAGAAAGCATAGAGATATAGAGCATGTAGAATGAAGTGTGGGAATAATATACAGAGTTATGGGAATAATGGAGGGAACAACATGGTGAATGGAGCATGAGGTTTGGGGAACAGATTGTGTAAAACTTAGTATGGACAACAAGAATCTATGGATTGAGAGCAGAGGATGTTCAGCAGAACATGATGAGGGAGCATGAGACGTGTGGACTGGACTATGAGGAAGGAGAGATGGGACCCGAGTGTAGAGTGAGGGAAACAGAGAATGAAAGTGAAACACAGGGGATACAGCACGGGATAAATGATGTGGAATATTCTGGAAAAAGTGTAAGAAGAGAGCGTGGAGTGATGCGTGAGAAGAATGGTAAAAGTCGAAGGTGCTATGGGGAATGGACTAGGATGAAGTAGGAGATACAGGAGCAGTGTGGATTGTGGGTAATAAAGAAGAGATAAATGGGAAAAGCATGGGACATGGAAGCAGGACGTGGGTTTAGGTGGATGATAACGGACGGACGGGAGAGGATGAGCGGGAGGGGCACGAGGTACGGGAATAGACCATATGGAATGAAGTATGGCGTGCGGAAGGAATGGAGAACAGAGAGAAGACGAGGTAAATGGTTGTGCAATGTGGAGGATAGCATAATTACAGAAAGTGTGGTGTGTGTCTGAAGTGCATTAGGTGAGGAGAATGGAGAACTGGGGTGGCAACATGGGGGTGGAGTCTGTTACAAAGAATAGAGTGTGAACAAAGTGCGGAGCATGGGAACAATGTAGGAGCTGGGGAGAGTGGGATGCAGGATACAACACATGGATGGAGACTGTTACAGAGGACCGAGTGCAGAGAATGAAGTATGATGTTTGGGCACAGCATATGGGCTGAAAATGGAGAAAGTGGGGAGAAGACTGTGAAAGGGGTGGGTGGAAGTAGGTCTCCTGTGTGGCATGTGGACTTATAAAGAATACAGAATTGTCTCGGGGCTGGAGAGATGGCTCAGCGGTTAAGAGCACCGTCTGCTCTTCCAGAGGACCCGGGTTCGATTCCCAGCACCCACATGGCAGCTAACAACTGTCTGTAGTTCCAGTTCCAGGCAAACACCAAGGCAAATAAATAAATAAAATTTAAAAAAAAAAGAATACGGGCTGGAGAGATGGCTCAGCGGTTAAGAGCACCGTCTGCTCTTCCAGAGGACCCGGGTTCGATTCCCAGCACCCACATGGCAGCTAACAACTGTCCGTAGTTCCAGTTCCAGGCAAATACCAAGGCAAATAAATAAATAAATAAAGTTTTTATAAAAAAAAAAAAAAAAAAAAAAAAAAAAAAAAAAAAAAAAAAAAAAAAAAAAAAAGAATACAGAATTGTCTCAAGTAGAGAGGAAATTCAGGAGAGGCTGCGGAGCAGACTACAGCAAATGGACGGGGTATGGAGAATGAGGTGTGAGCTTAGAACAGTGCGTGCAGCTTATGAAGCACAGCTTCAGAAATAGAAAGTGGCATGTGAAATGTGATGTGCGAAAGATGGAGAGTGGAAAATAAGTCCTACGAAGTATGAGGAATGTAAGAATATAGTAAAAATATATCAAAAATGGAGAAGGTGAAAGGTGTTTTATGAAGTGTGGTATTTAGAGAATGCAGTCGAGAATGGCAGAGTATACAGTGGATGTGGAAAAATGGCATGGTGTACATTAGGGGTGGAGAATGGCAAGGTATACACTGAGTATGCTGGAGGACAGCATTTGGAGCATGGACTATGGAAATTGAGTATATCAACAAAATGTATGGTAAATAGAAAACGGTGTGTGGGCCATAGATATAAGTATATTGTTAACTGACAATGGAGAATGGAGCATAGAGTATAAATACTGAGGATAGAATATTTGTCTGGAGAATGGAATGTGTAGAACAAATAGATTATGATCAATGAATTATGGTGTGTAGGGAATGAAAAACGAGTGTGTACAATGTTGTGTGGAGCACAGAGCTGAGAACAGACTGGGCAGCAAAGAACGGAGCCGTGTGTGTAAAGTAGAGTGGAGAATTGGGGTGGCATATGGAATGTTTCATATTCCATATAGGGTGTGGAGAACAGAATACGGCCCTTGGCAAATCAAGTTAGAATATGCAGAACGGTGATTGGAGAAGGAGAAACTAGGAAAGATTATGAAGAATAAGATAAGGAAAATACCACAAGGTTACCCTCTGGCCTTCAATGTGCTGTGGTCTGCACATTGGGCACAAATACACAGTAAGAATAAATGCTTACAATTTTAACACACAAATAAATGGAGGTAGAGGAAATTTTATGGGTAATGAGGAAGAAAATATGGAGTTTAGAATACATATACAGAACATATAAAAATGTAGGTTAAATACAGTATAGAAAATTGTGTTCAGAGGAGAATGGGGCTGGGAGACAGATTAAAACAATGGAGAGGTGAGAAGAAGGAATGAGATATAAAATATAAAGATGTGACATGTGACATGTATGAAGGATAACATATGGAGTATAGGGAACGGACAAAGATGTGCTGAAGTACACAAAATAGAAGGATGGAGAGCCGAGTATTGAGAAGGAAGTGCTGACACAGTGAATGGTGTGTAGAGCATAATGAGTGTGAAAACAGACAGGAATCCACAGCGGAGTATGCTGCATGGACCACGGCTTCCGGCAGACGAAGAAAGGCCATTTGAGAGTGAAGCTTAGAATGTGGGGTCGAGTGTGGATAATGGAGACTGGTGACTGAAGTCAGGACTGTGGAAAATGGAGAGCAGAGATGAAAAGTAGAACATGAACTATAGGATATGATATATGGTGTATGGAGAGCAGAGAGTGAAGAGCAGGATGAAGAGCGTGGGGTGTGCAGACTAGAAAAGGAACGTCAACAGCAGAGGATGGAAAAGCTATAGGGTATAGATTGAGTTGTAAGAGTTGGCCGATCGTGTGTGGAACATAGCACAGGATGGATGACACATGGGGACTGGACAGTGAGGAGGGGTGTAGAGAATGGGAAACAGGGGAAAGAGAGGATGGGAATGGTATCGAGAACTCCAGCGGAGAGTGCAGACAGGATGGTGAAGAATGACTGGAGTGTGGAGGATGGAAATGAAGAATACAAGGTGAGTGGAGAATATAGAGGATGGAGAGCGAAGGGCGGGGCGTGGGAGACGAAGGGATGAGGGTGAAGAGGGGCAGACGAGGAGCAGAGGAAGTGTGTCTGTCGTTGGGCGTGGGCTTTGAGATTTCAGATGCTCAAGCCAGGCCCAGTGGCTTCCTCCCCGTTCCTGCTGCCTGCTGATCCACATGTAGAACTCCCAGCTCCTTTCTAGCACCATGTCTACCTATTGCACTGACACACCCCCTGCCATAAGGATAACAACCTGAATCTCTGAAACTGTAAGCCAGCCCCAATTAAATGGTGCCTGTTCACAGAGATGATGAAGTCTAAAGGTGTGGAATGAGAACGTAGTGAGGAGGAAGGAGAGTGGAGGGTAGTGTGTGGGTGATGGGGAACAGAGTGAAGGGTAGAGGGCGCAGGAGGAAAATAAAGAGCTCAAGTGAGCCTGGTGCATGGAATCGACATTGTCAACCAGTCTGAAGAATCGGCTGTGATGCAGAATGGAAGGGGTGGTCTGCAGCATGATGGCAATATGTGCAATGAGAAGACTTGAATGAACATTGGGGAAGGATGGACTTTCTCCCACCAGATCCTGAGCTGATGTTGGCTGCATTACCTTCATTTCTGTGGGTTCTTATGAGCTGGGTCCTCCACTGTGAGAGGTACTTGGTGGACGCACAGCATACAGAGGTCTTTAGCTGCGGGGACAGGTACTTGCTGCATGGTACAGCGGGGAACACTCACCTGTCCTACCAGGCACTGGTCAAGGCACCTTGCTCTTTCTTCTGGGTGTGTTCTGCATGTTCTTTCATGCTGTTCCCATTGTGGCTAGTTAGCGCTGCATGCCATACTTAACTCCAGCATGCCCAAACTCCTGTGAATGGGAAGCAAAGGAAGGCCTCAGTTTCCCCACTGTTTCTGGAAAGGTAGGTATGCCATCTCTCAGGAGTGTTGGGTGTCTCAGGAGAGCCCCAGGAGAGAGCTATAAGTCTAGGGACACCAAGGTTTGAAATAGCAGATTTTTGGAGGCTGGGAAGCCCCCAGGTCCTGACGTGAGGCCCTTCCTAGTACCTCACTCTGGAGGCCTTGACTGAAAACACAGGCGCATGAAGCTTCAGGGCTGTGCTTTGAACAGCAGGGCCCCCCGGGAGGCCTGAGGACAATGTGCTGCCTTGGTGGCACCCCTTGAGTGCCCAAGTGACCCAGTGCTTTGTGCCTTCACTTATTTCATAGTAGCCTCAGGGCCTGGAGTTGTGGGTTTGAGCACCTCCTGCTTCCTCTGCCCTGATGCAGCCATCTTCAGGACTCACCTCCCTCACCTGGGGCCTCTTCCTTCCCAGGCCTCTCTGTCACCTGTGCCTCCTCATTTCTAGCTCCAAGTGTCTCTGGGTGTTTCCACAAACCAAACCCTGTTAGAGAGGGCAAAGATGTGTCTAATTAATAAGTTTAAGAAATGTCTGCTGAAGTGGTCCAGTTAGTAAATAGCAAACAGGACAGAGCAACCCTCACCAGCCCCTCCCCCAACCCACAGACCTCCCCTCACCCTGCCCTAGCTCACTAACACTCGGCCTAGCCCCAGCCCTAACCTCAAGGAGTTAAGTAGGCAAAAAGACCCTTGGAAGACTTGTTCACGCCCACCCTAGCCGCACTGCCTGATGGGACCATGCAGCAGGCTGAGCAGGGGATTAGTGATAGACATAGGCAGGTGGCTGTAGACAGGCTTCTACCCTCGCACAGCTCCAGTGAGGGGCCACAAGCCCCCTCCAGTTGCCCTTGCTGGAGTTAGCCAGTCAAGAGACTCCTGGGAACCCTGGCTCCCAGACAAAGATGAAGCCCCCTACACACACTGGGAAGCAAAAGCTAAAGAACAAATTGGATAAAGCCACATTTGGGGTTCTTTCAGACATGAAGGTCCTCTTCTTGTCCACAGGCCTCACTCATAGCCAGCAGGAAGTCCACCAAGCCTGCCAGCCAGCATATCCAGGGGATCTTTCTGTCCCCCACAGGCTCCATGTGTAGCTTGGCACCCTGGTCTTGGGCTTTTTTTTTTCTCCTAGTTCTCTGGGGCTTGTCTACCACCTCCAGGCTCCACAAACCCCTCCTCTACCCAGGAAAAGGAAAACACCGGAAAGAAAGATAAAGGCCTGGGCTGTTCTAGGGTCAGCTACTAATCTCACAAAGAGACAAGAGAGAGATCCAGGAGCTCAGAGGAATCCCTGTGTCTAGATGACCCCTCTGCTGGTCCCCGCCTCAGACCCCTGCCTCCCAGAGATGCTGTCTCAGTTCCATGATGTGCTAAGATTGCATACAATACTTCATGCTTGACTGGCGAGGAGCTGAGTACACAAGGGAAACTGAGGTTTGAGAGAAGGACATATAAGAGTGTAGCAGATGGCCCAGCAGTGGCCACTAGGGCCCTTTAGCCTCAGTTTCTCTCTGACACAATGACCAAGTGTGGGCTTTCCCAGACAAGCTGGACCTGTCTGGTTTCTCAGGCTCCTCCAAATGGCTTCTCTGCTTCTGGTCTGACTGTACAAATTTCCATGGCTCAGTATATCTGGAAAAGAGCTCTGTCCCAGTGAACTCAAAACTGAGGCACTTTCTGCTGGCCTCTCTGCTCAGCCTTGCTGGGACTTGGGCAGTCGAGTTCACTGTCCATCCAGTATGAGGGGTGAGGAATACTGGTCCTCATGATTTCCCCACTGCACCCTCCACCCCGAGTCTAAACTGAAAGAAAGAAGCCAGCGGTCCTCCAAGTGTGCTCACAGACTCCTGGGAGGTTCCTTGGGACTGTGTCAGTCTAGGGTGCGGATGGTGCTGTGGACATGTGGAAGAACATACAAAGGTCGGGGACACATCCAGCAATGGTAGTGAGCAGTCCTGCAAAGGACAGGCTAGGGACTAGGCTTCGGAACTCTCGGTGGAGGCCCGAGGCCCGAGGGCACTTCCACCTTCCCAAACACCTCCTACCACCATTGCTTTCACTCAGAAATCTTCTAGGGCTCTCCACTCCTTGCCGCCAGCAGCCCCCACCAAAGAGTAGCTCCCTAGTTGACCCTGGACAACTTCCCTCAACCCTCTCTCAAGACCCCCAAACAAAACTAGTGCCCAGTTGACCTGGGAATGGCACCCCCACTCTGCTCCTGCCTAAAGCTGGGCCTCCCTTCCCCCACCCTCCCCAGAAACATTCTTCCTACGAATCCAGCCAGCCTTCCTGTCCCCACCCCCTTCGCCCCTCCCTCTGCTATCAGGTATCTTACCACCCAGCTCTCTGGCCAGAGCCCCTATCCAGAGCCTTGGCCCAGCTCTATCTCCTCCCATCCTCTCTCAGGCCACGCCCCCTCCCAGGCCGTCCCTGAGCTGCTGTTTCCTTTAGCAATCTCGCACCTAAGGTCATTAGAGCTCCAGCTACCACCCCTCCCTTGGGGCGCCCAATGCTAACCCTGCAGTTCTGCAACTGCACAGAGGCTGGGCCTGCCTGTCTGGGGGGTTGAGGTGGGGGGATGGTCACAGTATAAGCCTAGGGTAGGCAGAACAGCATCCTCTTCCACTGCCTGGCCCCTGAGAAGCAGGAAGGGCAAAGACAGGGGAGAGGCGGTGGGAGAGAGTCCTGAGCAAGACAAGGGGAAGGAAGGCAGAAGGGGAGTGGGCCGAAGGAAGTTAGAGGTCAGAGAACCAGCAGAGGCAGGATGCCTATCAGGAAGCGACCTAGGAGTGGGATCTTTGTCAGAGGTGGGGGAACCCTGTTCGACAGGCTCAGCCCTGAAGGCTCTGACCACAGTTGGACTTCACCTTCAAACTGACTGAAATTTTGTTGTCTCTTGCGCCCCCGTGAGGTCAGCGGTCATCATGACATCCATTTGGCAACTGAGGTGGGGCTCCTGAGGGGGTGCGGGTGGGAAGTGCCCCCAGCCCATGCTCACTGCCCTCAAACATAGGGCTCTTGTTTCTCTACAGGTCCCCTAGGGGCCCTGGAGACATCAGGCCTTTCCACATGTATTCAGCTACCCAGGGTCTCTTCAGAGGAGGTCTAGATTGCCACCCCGTCTCCTTTTGTTCTGTCTTATATGGGACTCTCATCCTAGCTGGCTGTACCCCTTAAGTCCTGGGCCAGTTCCTTCCAGGGTTCTGTAGTCTGGCCTCTCATTGACCTTTGTGCTACTTCAGAGTCCCTGGGCTGTCACCAATCCTACCCTCAGAAGTCACATTTGTTAAAGGTTTGGGGGGTTACAGGGTGCTATACCAAGCATAGCTAAAGACAGAGCCCCAACATTAAGGCTCTAGAAGAGCTGGGTTGTGCCTCTCAGGAAGTGATATCCCTTCAGGAGGCAATAATCCCCAGCATGGCTATAAATCCACCGTTGATGGCAAGCTGCTAGAAAAAGGAACCCCAACCTTCTTGGCAGCCTGTTGGTTAAGATTTTCTCTATCTCCTGGTCTTTAGGACCTCTTGCCCAATGAGGAAGATATAACCTCCAGATTTCAAGAGCTGGGGATATGTCCTACAGACCCATACCTAGGAAAACACTTTTAATTGCCAGCTAGTGTAACTAGACAGTGGATCACAGGCAGACAAAGCATAAAGAATTATGTCTGGATGAATACTCTGTGTACTTGTGCTAGTGAGGTGCATATCATAGACACTGCGACACCACAGAGTTATCCAACCTATGAGGGACACAGGAGCTCTTGATAGTTGTGGAGGGAACCCTGATGGTGTAGGGAAACACAGATGAGGCTCTGTATACCCAGATTGGGGTTTTCTTATCCCCTTCTGGGGAGGAGGGTTCCATCATTCTCAAAAGAAAAAGCTAAATACCCGTCCCCCAACCGGATCAAAATATCCAGTGATGGAGGCTGTGGGTTCCAGTGATCAAGCCTCAGGTAGGCTGAGGAAGGCTAGGATCACACCCTGGAGCCTGCATTGTCCCAGGCAATCTCAATAAAGAGCTAGAGATGGAAGCCACATTCCCTTGTCAGGAGACAATCTCCGTCCCTCCATGTTCCTCCTTGCTGGGCCAGAGTACTGATGGCCCCCATGGAAGGATGTCCGTGTTCTCAGATCTGATGGGGCCAGAGCCAGGACAGAGGAAGGAGGCTGTGTAGCCAGGCCAGCTGGGACAGCAAACAAGCCTCTGGGGTCTCTCCTTTCCCTTGCCTGCCCACCACAGGGGTCTGGCTGGGGCCAGGGCTGGGGGAGACTTCCTCGGTTTTTCTCTGCAGCCGGTGGCCAGCCCCAAGCCTGGAATCCCGGGTCAAGCTAAGGTTTGCCTGTCCTGCTGTGAGCAGCTTGGAGCTGGTCAGAGGGCCCAGGCTGAGCAGGGGGCTGGGATAGAAAGAATTCTGGGAAACATTGCTTGGGGCCTGTGTTTGGGGACCCGACAAAGGCAGTGGTCGTATCTTTCTTGTGGTCAGGGTCTCATGAGTAAAAACTGGTGCTGCACCATGCTGACATGGCCTAGTCTGCAGAGGAAGGTGAGCAGGCTGGGGCAATGGTGGCTTTGACTGCAGTTCCATGCAGAAGACAGAATGAGCAAGGAGGGAAAAGGTTGTGCCCACAACAAAAGAGAAGCCAGAGAGCTTCCAGAACCTTCAGGCTGGGCAAGGGGCGGAGAGGGGAGCTTGAATATCTGTAAGATTTTGTTTCACACTCGTTGATAAGCAGTGACCAAAGCAAGATCGCTCCAGGAACAAGATTCTAATCATGCACTGCCCCTAAAAGGGACAGGCATGCCGACATGTGGTCTCTGGGGCTCAGGATCCTCACCAGGAGACTAAAGGTTCCTCAACATTGCCCATTGCTGTTAACCGATGGTGGCTCTGGGTCCTTGCACAGGCTCCCATGGCTAAGGAGCTGATCGAGCAGTTGAGCTCACCAGGTTCCTCTATTATAAAGTGCTAGAAGAAACAAGGGTCTACAGTGAGGGTCATATATGAGTCCCTAGCCCAGATGACTCACAATCTTGGAGGAGGTAGTATCTGTGAGTTTTTAGAGATGCCAGAGGTTCAAAGACTCGGTGGGCATAGCAAACCCTAGAGCATCCCAGAGGGAAGGACCCTGGGCCATCATCTGGATCACTATCTCTCAATGTGTTCATGATACCAAGTTCCTCCTGCGGTATCAGCCGTCAGCCCACCAGAGGCCTGCTCTGTATCATTTCTGCAGTCCCATGCATATCCCTGACCACAAGTCACTTTTCTTCCATGGCCTGCAGGGAGGCTCCTATATACTCAAAGGACACAGAGCCAACAAGAAAGGAGGTGATGGACCTACCTAAGGAAAACCTCTCTAGAACTAGAGTCAGAATTAGAACTAGAGTCAGAATGCCCATCCCTAAGAAGGCAGCCGTGCATGTGGTCCCAAAGCTGTTCATGATCCAGGATGGCTTATGTCATACCCAACACCATATACTCTTGCAATGCCTGCTGAGGCCTGTTGACTCTACCTTCAAGGGCCCCTTCTTGCCCTGGACCCCAATACAGCTGCAAGCATACAAGGTCTTGAGGACTAGCCTACCTTGGGGGACATGTCTACATGAATACTCTTCTCAGGGAATAAAGTGCATCTCCCTAGTAGGCAATTGCCTACTGTGCTAGAAATTCTGGTTCATCCCCAGCTCCCCAAAAATAGGCAAAAAAAGATGATCTTGACATAAGCCTAGAAATGAAGCCTGCTCCTGACTTATACTGTCTAGGGGTCAACTCCAAGTCATTGGGTGGGCATTCATTACAGGGAACACCCAGTGGAAATCATCAGGACCCTGAGAGTTAGGAAGTTACCAGGATATCTTTCCACCAGTTTACAAGCTCTGTGAGTACCTGGCCTCAGCCCCTCTCCACACAGCCACGCCCTTACCTGGACCTGGTGTCCTCTGAGCCACTCCAGAATCTTATCTCTAGATGCCACCACTCAGGCTTTTATACTGCCTTGCCAAGGCTGCCAGTATCGTTGGCTCAGACTGTATAGTAGTAACCCTTCACCTGACCATGTAGCTGTCCTTTGCCTTCTGAACTTCTAACCCTACCCTGAGGACCTAGAGATGCCTTTCCAGCTCTGAGCTCATATCTGGTCAGGAAGGACCATGGGCTGCCTTGAGCCCTAAAGTCCCTCCATCACCTGCAAAGCCTCTTCCTTGATGGTCCTCAAGTGCTGAGCAGCTTAGCCATCTCTGATCACTGACCTCTTCATCAAGCAGCCTTCACCTTCAATAAGGGTTTCCCTATAATAAGAAATCTGGGGGATGAATTTTAGGGGTTATCTGTAGAATCTGTAGTACCTCTAGATGGGCTCCAATGGAGATATTGGGTCTATGGATGGTAGTTACGATGTGTCTCTCATCTAGCCCCCAAAAAAGACCCCAACCCAGGTCCTGAGTAGAAGTCATGAGTGCCTAGACTTCTACCCTGTCTTGCAGGCATTTGGCATCCCCACAGGCCCCTGGAGCCTCAGGTGTGATTGTAGCTGGTCTCAGGTAGGCAGTCAGCAGTTCTCAGGCCATGCTGCTCATTCCTTTGGTCACCCAAGGGACGGAACATTTCCCACATTCCTGAGGAGCAGAAGCTCACAGCAGCCCAGCCTTTCCTCTCCTCCTCATCCATCTTGGTCCATTCTGCATTCCTGAAGAACTTCTAGCTCTCTATTCACTTTACTTTTCATGAGGGTTTCTCCACTCATTGGTCACGACAGACATTCGAGTCACCTCTCAAAGTGTCCATGATACCAGGTTCCTTATGCTGTTATCAACCTCTTCCAGAGACCCTGGTGAGCTCTAGGAAGTGGGTCTGTTCCACAGTATTCCTGTAGGCCCCCAATCAGGAACCATCCTTTTTCCAAGGCCCCTAAAGAATCTCCTATAGGACACAGAACCAGATAGGAAGTGGCTATTGGGCCCAACTAGTGTCAAGGTACATGTCTTTACCAAAGATGTCTGAGCCCATAATGCAGTGTTAGGAGAACAGAGGTGACCAGATGCAAGGTGAGGAGACCTAGAAGCAACACATACTAGAACTACGGGACTTTGAGGGTGCTGGGTATCCTGCCATGGAGATACAAGATCGAGACCAGAGACAGGACTTGGAGATAGATGGGTAATGATTGCAGGGCAGAGAGACAGGACACTGCCTCTCCCAACAGTCATAGCAGATGCAAGAACACAGGAAGAGCTGATCCTAGGTCCCTCTCTATGGGCAATTATTAAGGCTATGTGGGAAATCCATGAGGTCTGGAGGCAGGAAGTGCTACACAAGGCTCTCCCAGGGTTGGTGCATGGCTATCTCTTGCCCTGTGCCCTGTACACTGTATATAGAACTGCAGGCTCCCTGCAGCCATCACTGACCCTCACCCTACTGCCTTATTCCTAAGGAAGTCCAGCTGCTTTCCCTTCCCTTTCATCATGAATAGGTGACTATTTACTAGTCCATAGCAGCTGATTCCTTCCTTCCAGGGGCTGGGATAGCACCAGCAGCCTTGGTCCAGGCCTCAGTACTTTTGCATCCCACCTCCAATCCTGCACTGTCGTACTATCTGGGTCTCCATACTGCAAGGGTCTTTGGGTTAGGCAGGCCAGAACTCCTGTGAGTTGCCCTTGAAGATGGGTGTTCCAGGCGGCTCATAGGAGGAAAAGTCTGCCCTGCCATCCACTCTCGCCATCCCCTGTCCTCCCACCTCCTCACACACACCATGAGTTCTTAAACCTCAAGCATCCCTTGCCAAATGTGGGTCCATTCATAGGATATGGACTATTAATGAAGGTGTGGGCAAAGCTATCTCTTGGTCTCTTGGGGCTCCCTGAAGCCCCAGACCTAGTCTGTCTACCTTGTTCAGGTCTTAGGGTACTGTCCTGCCCTTACTGAGACCACACGAAGACTGCCAGGCAAGCTCCAGGGCTCCATCAGACTGGGATGGGGCAGCTCTGCTCAGCCCGACTCATGCTTTCCACTGGCCTTGCAAGCCAACGAGGCTCTGGTGGGTAAACACGTGTGTGTGGGCATCATGGACATGTGGCGGCTCTGTCTCCTGCCCGCCCACCCGTCACTTTTTCCTCTTCCCTTAATACCAGCCAGGCTGCTCAAGCCCTGTGGCCCACCCAGACAGGGCGGGTCCTGCAAGGGAGAGAGAAAAAGAAGCTACTGCAGAGGAGGAATTTGGGGTACCAGTGGCCAAGATCTGGAATTTGGGGTTCCAGAAAACACATTTTTTGAGGAGATGGTTTCTGAACCCTATGCCAAGTTGAAGGCCTCTCTGCATTCCCAAACCCAACCTGTTCACACAGCAGTGGCCTGGAAGAGGCCCCTGGCCCACTCTTCCTAGGCCTTGCCTTCCTGAGAAAAGACTTTGAGGGATTTCTTAGAAAGAGCAATTAGAGAGCCGCAGGCCCTGTGAAGTCCAAGAGGCTCCATGGCAGGCCCAGCCCGCTTCCTCCCTGGCCCAGTATTGCAAAGGGTCCCATGGAGCCAAAGACACAGGCGGCCAGCCTACCCAAACCACTGTGGCCACCCAATACCAGGCCTCCTTCCTCTCCATTTCCAAGGGTACTGTGTGGAGACGAGTACAAAGCCAAAGCCTATGGAAGAGTCACGGGCTGGGAGAGCCACGGGCTGGGAGAGCCACAGGCTGGGAGAGCCACAGGCCTTGACGAAAGGGACTTCACAGCTCACCCCTAGACACCAGTAGTCTGCCTTCCAAGTATCCAGGTCTCCTTGTGCCTGTGAAGCCCAGGGCTCTGCCACCTGGTACTGGTAGGAACAGAGAAGCTACCCCAGACTCTCTACTACAGCAGTGAGAACCCTAGGGCCTTTTGAATTTCTGAGCCAGTATGAGAATGGCCGAGACTAACATGGGATGTATCCCAGAGCCCAGAAGGACTAGGAGAAAGCCTGGAGAAGAATCCCAAGATCTCTGAAGACTATTGCCCCATCTTCCCTGGACATGGTGTGAGAGGTTGCAGAGTGTGCTGGTCCTTGAGGACCAGAGAGGGCTAAGGGGTTAGAATCAGGGTTTGGGGTAGGCACATTTGGTGGTTAGGCTACCCAACAGCCTACTATAGATACCTCCAAGATCCCATGACTTCAAGGACTCAAGGCATAGAACCAGAGAGAGATCTCTGCATAATGCCTGCCATTAAGAAGAAGTCACTTGCTTGTCCTTCACCCTTCAGGTGGGACCCCATAGGGTTGGAGGCAATAAATAAATAAATAAATAAATAAATAAATAAATAAATAAGTAATTTAAAAACAAAACAAAAAAGCCAGGAGAGTCCTGTCTATTGGTTAGCTAGCTTCAACACAGGGCCGGGGCTCTGCTGCTTGGAGCTTAGACTTCCCAGGTATATAGGACTCCAGGCTTCCAGTCTGAAACTTGTTTGTTCTCCAGAGTTGAGCTTCCAACCCTGGCCTGGCAGGCCCCCCTAGAAGCCTCTTGTGCCCCCATACCAGTTCTGCACATACAAACCCATCACCAGCAACACCCCCTAAATCACCACCCTGTCTTCCCACAAAGCTTCCTTGTTGCAAGGGCCCCCATTGGGCCTCAGGGTCAACAAGACTGAATTCCAAGGCCCAAGGCCCTGGCAGAACTGCTCATCTCTGAGGGAAGCCATTTATCACTCTGAGCCCTGGCCCACCCATCCGCTCTGCCACCCTGGCTAGGACCCCATAGCCCCACCGCCAACTCATTCAGCCGCCCCTTGGCCAGAACTTTTTCACTATGATCTGCCAGCATTTGCTGTCTGCTTGGACTTCCAGGACCCTCTGTCCCAACCCAAACTTTTTAGATCCACCCTGTTCTTCTCTTAGCTGCTCAGGGCCCCATGAAAGGTTAGCAGAGGAAAGAGTTTCTGTATGCACAGCAGCTGGAACATGGGCCATGTTTTAGAATTCTCACAGCTCTTCTACCTTACCCTCAGGCCCCTGTACATTTCCAATATGGTCTTATTGACTCGGCTTTGCAGGCACAAACCTGGATCAGACACAGGTCTGGTGTGCTTGTTTTGGATACGTTGCTGACACAGTGGTCTGTTTCAGCAGCCTCCAGGGCAGGTTTTTAGCCTGGTCATCTTTGGCAGAGAGTTCACTTTCTGGCAGAGGCCAGTGGGCAGCAGGCATCTCCAGGTCCCTGGGGCCCACAGGAGTTTAGGTAACCAAGTGGCCTTACCTAAAATTTCAGGCCCCAGGTAGGGTGCCAGACCCCTTGTCCTCCTCTGTCTGGCCCCATCCATTTGGGACTCACTGGCACCAGTCAGGCTTTCAGCTAAGGGCAAGGGTCTTTGGCATCTAATATCTACCCATGATTCTGCATTGTGGTGCCTTGTGATGATTTGAGACACCTTAAAACACTAGGCCTGGATAAGGAAAAGGGCAGATAAGGTGTGGTGGAGTCCTTGGATGGTCTTTGGAAGATGGGGTAGTGGAAACTTGAATATGATCTCTCTCACCCAGGAGAAGAAGGTATGGGGTAGGAGCTCCCCAAAACCCCAAGATGTTCCAACCACTGGACACACATACTCTTTGGGGGAATTGTCAATTCTGACTGTAACTGGCTTTCTGGACATCTCTAGTCATATGGAATTACCAGGCAGGGCGTCACCTCAGGGGATACAGCCTTCCAGTGAGATTAGACCTTTCTAGAAGCTCAGGGGCATACACAGTGAGGCTAGTTGATGTCACATGGTTCCCCCTGCTTGCTTAGGTGCCCATTTTTGCCCACTTCTCTTGGGTTAGGTGGGAACAGCCTGGTTGTTATCAGCCCTTCTTGTCCTGATACTGTGGGAAAGAACCCATGGAGTAGGGCTTGTTTCTCTGGCTGTGCAGGGTTAGTGAGAGAATGATGGGAAAGAAACCCAGTTTACTCCACCCACCCTCCAGGAGTCCCACAGAGCACTGGCTAGTGCAGCCTCTTAGCACTTGTGGATGCCTCACTACCCTGGACCAACTTCAACTTAAAACATTCAGTGGCTAAGTCTTAACCTGCGTCAGCCCTATCATTCAGTAGTTCCCAAGTGAGAAGAGATTTCATTTGTCATTAGTGAACATGTAGCCTGATGAACCTGGGCTCCTTCACGGTGGAGGGGGTGCCAAGTCCAGGTGGGCCAGAGCATAGCAATGGCTGCCAAAGAGTCTGAATACCGAGGGTCATCCATGACTGGGGTGCTCTGCTTCCCAAGGGCAGAAAGGTGTAAGGTGAAATGAAGGTCATGGGCAATCAGGCCCATCCTAGCAACTGGAGAAGAGGTGGGCTCCCTGAAGGCTGTAACCAAACCTGGGGCAAAGGGCTTTGAAGTTGCCGGAGCAGCTCATAAATGGAAGGCAGCACTAGGCAAGCCTGGGCTGACCTCTCTACTCCCTTCTTGTCCCTCTGTTGGGGTCTTAGGGTGTCTGGCTGGAGCCTATTAGGCAGTGTCTACATTCTCTCCCTCTTTAGGACTGGAGAGGAAAATCCACGCCAGGGCGGGGAATAGCTACTCATCCATGCCCAGCATGCCTGTGCATATGGCTGTGCTGATTGGTCCATTCTTTGTGGCACATGTGGCCTTGCAACAAAGAGGTCCAAACAAGGACAACAGTCTCTCCAAGCATCCCCATGTCCTGGAAGGGTGGGGACCTGAGAATTGAGGACAAGATTGGCACCAGTACCTGCCAGTCAGTCCTGGGCCAAGCAGGAACAGCAGCTGAGGCTGCCATTCTCCACCTGTCAGGGCCAATGGAGATGGAAGAAGACAGCTGGGCAGGAAGGGACAATGGGGACATCCTCTTGGTAAAGCGGGACTTGGGTGGGGAAGAGGGTCCAGGGACGGTGAACAATGAGTGACTGCCAAGCCCATGCTGACCAGTACCCAGTGCATTCTTCCTGTCACTTCCTCCGCCCTGGGGCCCTCAAGGAGGCTCAGTGGTCTCCTTAGCTGGCCAATTATTCTGCCTCCACAGAAGGTTCCCAGGTTCTGTCTCCAGGCATAGCCAAGGCTGAGAACCCAATGTTGGAGCTGACAGCCCCTTCCCTTCACAGGCCCATAAATGGATCTAGGGGCAAGGGCAGCTGAGGGGGCCGCCAAGAGAGAAAGGGAGCGCTGATGTGGGAAATCTGAGAAGGCCAGCTGCTCTGCCATTTTTACTTCCTGTCAGCTCAGCAACTCATGCCCTTTTTGGGGTCTCTCAGAGCCTGGCTATCCCAGCTGTCTCTCATGTCCACATTCCCTACCTCTTGAGGAAGAGTGCTGATCTCTGAGGCTGAAAATAGTTGTGCCTTGTGTCTTGAAGAGGCCCCCAGGGACATCAGGGCAGTAAGGGGCAGTAGTCCCTCCCTGGAGGGGCAGCTGGGAAGGACATTTCAGAAAGGTTCTATGTAGACTATTCACACTGCCTCAGCTAGCTCTGGCCTTCTCCCTTTGTCCAGGGTCTATGGGCCTGGACTTGTGGGGAGCAAGGCGGGTGGGCTGGAGGAAAGAGCCCAAGGCAGGGGCCTGGAGCAGCTGTTGGGACGGAAAGAACGTGCAGGGCGGGCGGCCCAGCAGGGGCAGAGGCCCTGTGCCATGTTTTGCGCGTGATGTTTCTTTCCTGAGGCCCTGGCCTCAAGCACCCTCATTTGCTGAAGTTTCTTTCTTTCAACTGCATCCTGCTGCTGCCCGTGTTTGCTTTCCTTGGTCTGGGATGGGCAGCCGGGGAGCCGGCTCTGTGCGACTTGGCTTCTTCCGAAGACCGCTTCCTGGAACACTTGGCAGGGCTTGCCCTGGGAACCGAACCCTCCTCTCCCTCCTCCCAGCCCCACTCTCCACTCCCAGGCGGGACACCCAAGACCTAAATGAGGGTTCTAAACTGTTCAAGCAAAGTGGGAACGGTACAGAGATCCCTGTGCTCAGACTTGGGGAATCCAACTAGACAAAATTGTACCCCAGCAAAATGTCCGCAGAGCCTAAGCTCAGCCACTCAAAAACTCCATGCACTGTTTTCTCAGTTTCCCTACATGTCAAATAAGAAGGAAGAGCCCCACCAGCTCTAACTGGCCCTAGGGTACAGGCTATACAGCAGCTGCTCACCCTCCTCTAAGATTCCCTACTCCACCTTACCTTGACCTAGCTTTGTATCCATTCCTACTGCCACCTCCCCAACCCCTGTACCAAACCAGAATCCAATTTGTCTTTCTGTCCTTGTGGGCCCCTTCCTGGACTTGGCCCTGGCAGGATGTGATGGACATGTAGTAGGGAATTGTGTGAGAGGCAGACTTAACTGAGTCCTTTAAACAAAGAGATCATGACATCAGTGGGTGGGCACTGCTTTTGTCTGCTAGGGGTCTTCCTGAGGCCACGTGCCAGCTGGGCTCTGGACCAGCACACAGGAATCTCACAAAACTTCCCAGTACGGCCATCCTCTTGAAGAGGCCAATGACTACCCAACAGCACTCTTCCTCTTAGGTATCCACTTGGGATGGTGGAAAGGGGTCTCAGGAGCCAGAGGCTACCTGCTGGAGTCAGATGGAAAGAGGGGCGTGGGGGGGGTCTTCTTTTCACAAACTCCCCCACAGTGATGTGGTCATTCCTACCCATCTGCTGGCAAGAGCTGGGCAGGGTAGATAGACTGTGACGCCCAGAATTATCTATTCCTCAGGACCTCCTAACCCTTGGCTGTTGTCCATGTGGAAGCTTTAGGTTCCCATGGCCTTTCTGTGGACTTTCTGAGTCTCCACTCTGTGGAGGAGCCGCCTTAAAGTGACTGGGTTTCCTATCATCCAGAGTGAGAGATTCTCTGGGATAGGAAAGGCTAGTGAGAGCTATCTATCTGCAAGCCAGACAGGCCTATGGCCTCATCACACAGGAGCTGATAGGAGACGCCAAGGCCTGGACCTTAACCATTTATGGATCAGTCCCAACAGACACACCTTAAGACAGGGAGGCTAGACACTTGAACAAAGAGAGCTGCTGGCATCTCTGGGAGGCCATAGTGATGTTAGGACTGGACATAGCCCAGGGTCTCCAACATGTGTTCCACAGTTGCTGACTGAATGTGCTCCGTTTTAGATCTGGGGAAGCCATTTTCTATATGGTCAGCCAGATTATAGGACCCCAGTTCTGAGTAAAGTACCTCCTAGTACATTACACTCCTCCAAAGAGGTCCTTACATGCCTCTTCCACAGCTTTTCAGTTCCTGTTCGGAAGATCCCTACACTGTCCCCTTTGTCAGCTCTACAGGAACCTGGGCACAGAAGATGAGATCCACACAGTCTGACGAATACCCCACCCCATGAGAATAGTTCTGGAATGCATCTGTAACACACAGCCTCGGGGCACCCTGTAAAGCAAGGAACAAGTCCGAAATAGGTGCCAGAGACCTGCCTGCTCCATGGCTCTGGTGGTCCAGTCTGGCTTCGGGGGGGAGGGAGGGTCCCTGTCTGGAATGCACATGCGGAAAGATGGCGCCTGGAATTTTTTCCTTTGAGGGGGAAAAAAAGAAAGAAAGAAAATTTGTTTTAAAAGGGGAAAGATTGATGTTCGCTTTTGCTTTCCCACACTTGGTTTGGAGCCAACGAGGTGGTTTGAGAAAGAAATTCTCCTGTCCGCTATTAAATGTAACCGAACACGATCTCCATGTACAAAATCACACAGG
The DNA here is from genome assembly GCA_004025045.1 of Sigmodon hispidus. NCBI lineage: Eukaryota > Metazoa > Chordata > Mammalia > Rodentia > Cricetidae > Sigmodon > Sigmodon hispidus. Next base: position 19,461 of record PVIH01015627.1, on the reverse strand, counting down.
GCCTCAGACACGAAGTTCAGGAATCTTTTCTCCCCACTACAGACGAGACATACACTCCTCATTCTGGCCAGATGGCTGGGCAGGGGCTGGGGGTGGCGGGGCTGAGAGGTGTCTGGAGATGAAGGTGGAATGAACAGTCTGTAGCTAGGAGCTGCTCACAGCTGATCAGCCAGGCCAAGGCCCCTGAAGTTGCCCAGGGAGATAAGTCAGCCAGCCTTGGTTCAGAGAACCCTCAGGCTCCAAACTGCTTGATGCATTCCCCAGGACAGAGATGGGGGTGCTTGGGACCTTCACAGAGTCCCTTTGTGTCCCAGGCCAAGTATCCCACTGTATCTTGGGAACATTTGAGTTTCCCAGCAGTTGATTCTTGCAGAGCAGCTCACTACCTACCACTGGTCACATTCTGCCTCTAACAGAGAGAGGATTACGACCAGCCTTGCCCCCAGATGGAGTCCAACTCGGTTCTCACATTCTGTGGATCTGTTTTCCCCTGGCTGGGAAGGATATCAGGTGGGCAGAGATAACACAAAGTGGTGTCTGCTGAGTGCTGGCCTTGCCTCCAGGGCTGTCCGGCCCCATCTCTCTCTCCCCTTTGAAAGTACACCTGTGCATACAAACGCACAAAGGCCGGAGCCTCCCAAGCCTAGTCTTTACAGATACTCAGCCTTGCCGCCAGTATAAAGAAACAAATGTTTCACCACCTCCTTGAACCCACCCCGCTTCCTCATGTGTCTACATGTTCTCTAGAGCTGCTCAGACAGATGGAGTAGAAGGTGTCACTTTCTTGGCACTCCCAGGTGGAAATAGGGCTGGGTTGGGTGGCATGAATCACTTTTGGGAACCTAGAGAGTCCGTGGGGAACATAAGACAAAACCAGAAACTGCCTCCTCTTTAGATACCTGCTAGAGTTGATACCCAAGGGTCCCTCTACCTGTCTGCCTAACTAAGCAGGGCCAATGATGAACATAAATCATCAAGGGCTCAGTCTCCTGAGCAGGCCTTCCGTATGACACGCTGAGACACATTGGCCTGGATGCTCCCTGTGGCACTTCCTAACTATGATGGCTGCTGAAAGAAGGCAGGGCTGAGATGAGATTCTTCCACAACTTTGTTTCAGCTTACTCAGAGAAGGCACACATCTTCTGAATGGCCAGGATATGTTGCTGGCTCTAGGAGAGCCAGAGCATGCAGGTCTGCTGCTACCCATAGGCTCAGGCAAGACTTAATTTGCCCTTAAAACCACCAGAGGCCCAAATGAGTAGCTTTCTACCAACTGTACAAATTCCCCATTGTGTGGCTGATCTTGACAGTGGCTGTCCTATACGGTGGTGGATCGATTGCACCCAGCATGGCAAACAAATTCACGGATGAAATAGAAGATGCCTGTAAAGTGTACATTCAAATCAAGAACATGTGCTATTTAGTGTCAAACCTCTTGACTTCTCTTTGCCACACTGGATGAAGTGGAATGGCCTTAGGCCACATAGAGTATTTAGTGTGTGCCCAGTACTTTACTCAGCCATTGTGAGGCATAGTTCATTCAAGACTAGCCGGCACGTTTCACTTTATCTATTGACCTTAGACCCAGAGTAGAATGAGTACTCACTGGAACAAGATAGGTCCTTTAACAATCCCTGCAATGGCCCCTCAGCTCTGCCATCCAAGACCATGATTTCCCACCACCAAATTGGAGTTAAGTTAGCCACACTTCAGGGGCTCTGTAGCTAGACTGGCTAGTGATGGTCTGGAATGTCCCTGTCACTGGAAGCTTCTCTTTTGGTTGCTTTACTAGGAACATCCAGATGTCATCGTAGATGGCCCTGGGTGGCCAGGGATTCCAGTCATCCCAAGTTAGACTTTTGGACTGGGATCTCCTCATGAATGCTCTACTCCTATTTCTGATACCTTACCAATGAACTGACTCTCTCAGTTCTGTGATGGCTGGACTCTAGAGGATCAAGAGTCAGTTATCCTTGTCTATGTAGTGAATTTGAGGCCAGCCTAGACTCCATATGATGTCTTTAAAAAAGAACGACAAAACAGAAAGCTCAAATTGAAACTGCCTGATACAAGAACAGAGGTTAGCAGAGACTTGTAGGCCTGCAAGTCACTGGTCCTAGCTACCTGTTTGACACTGTGATTCTCCTTAAACACATAGGTTTGGGTTTGAGGGGAGCTTGGGGGAACAGGGGGAACAGTGTTGGCCATCCTCCTGAGCCATTGCTCAGAACTTGTACTTAGAAAAGCAAACCACTATGAAACAACAACAGAGTGTAGTGTGCAGCCCTGAGCTCCCAACCACTCCAACTCAAGAACTAGGGGTCTCAGAATGTGGAAGGGGCCTACTGTGTGCAGAGCCCAGCATGAGCCAGTGCCAGGCAGGCAGGGCTGCCACAATAGCCCAGGTGTAAGGTAATAAAAACCGGGTGTGGAGGAGGCAGGAAGGGAGGAGGGGGCTTCAGCCAAGCTGGGAAGACTGCCAGCAAAGCCTGCTGCTTCCTCCTGGTACTCCAGCTCAGAGCTGCCTTGCCTTGTAGCGGGGACACAGAGTACCCCAGGGCAGTCCAAACTCTCCCATCTTGAAGTCCATTCAGCCCCTGCAGCTGATTGAAAGTCAGAAGCCACTGGTAGGGTGAGTGGTACACTTCAGCCCCAGCTCTCTCACTACCCCCTCTGTGACCTACGGAGGGACACAAGTGACATCAGGTAATGCTAGGAATCAGACTAAGAAAGAGTCCCCACAGGCAACTCCTGGGGACCTTGCCCTGAAGCTCTATGTCCAGAACCATAACAGCCCATACCAAGAGTCCATTGAAAATGTGAATTCCTATAAATCCCAGCATCCCTCCTTCAAGGTACTTTCTTGGCCATGGGGAAGGGAGAGAATATGGGTTACCTGGGAGGAGCCTACTAAGGACAGGGGTCGAGGTGGAAGGACCAAAGGGGGCCTGAGAGAAAAGGGAGAAAGGCTGGACTCGCCTCCACTCCCAGTGCAGGCCACTGTGAATTTCCTGCACCTAGCTCGCTCTCATGGGCTCCAAGGAAGCACAGACTCCTGTGGCAGTTCTCCTCTGTCCAGAGCTGACCAAGAAGGCTGTGGTGACTTGAAAGGTAGCTGTGATAGAATCTTTACCCTATGGTAATTAGTGGACAGACAAATGGAGGTCTTTTTTCTGAAAGCTCCTTCTTTTAACCTCTTCATTCTATTCTGTGGCTAGGGCCAGGGCCTTCTACAAAAGACAGTCATTAGCAATGTTTCCCAAGGATTTTGCTAAGAGGAAACTATTCTGTCTATTTAAACAAAGGCAAATCTGACACACTAGAGGCCTTTTGCCCTGTCATAGATGCACAGGGACACAGAACACTCCATAAAAGTCCTTCATCAGGCTTACTGCCTCAGGCGGGTCCCTTCTACCTGTCTCTCTCACTGTGAAGGGCCGGCGCCTGCTGGCTTGGTTGGGTGGGATTAGCCCACAGTACATTCCATCTGGCATTCTCCAAACAGAAGAATCTTAATAGGAAATTAACCTTAAAAGGTGATGGGGTCCTTGCAGGGCCACCTTTTGCAAGAAGCAGCATGTCAGAGAAGAGGAAAAACAGGAGTTAATCCCCATAGCCTTCCTAGGAGCTTTACCCATGAGACTGTCACAGCTCATGATCCAGCCTGGGCCTCCCACCTCCCACACTGTCCATGGCCTGGGGGTCTGACATCGAAGGCTGGTATGGCAGTGTGGGGAGGAGCCATAGGGTCTCTGACAGCCAAACCTAGGGGGCTCAGTGAGGAAGGGGTATGGGCTAGAACACCAGGCTTTCTTGGGTACTACAGGCCAAGAGAGCCAACTAGAAAAACCGAGTCTCTGGGTTCAAAGGCACATTAGAAACTGAAAGTACAAGGACCACAGTGCATCTCACTTTCCCTCAGGAGCCTGGCATCTCAAAGTCAGTTCTACGTGGAAGAAGCATGTATGTCCATTGTGCTGAAGCCCTGAGGGATAACTTTACATAGAGGATTCTTTCTTGAGCAGCACTCATTGGCCCTACAAAGAGAAGGATGTAGAGGGGGTGCACCTGAGCCCAGCACTTTGTCCCTGGGTGGGCCAGATGCTTCAGAGTCCAAGGTAGGCAGGCTCCCCTCCTCCTGAGCACGCCTGGCCAAGGAGAGCTGCTGCAGATGTCATTATTACCAGGACCCATTTACAGGGTGCACTTTGTACATGCACGGGTTTTACAATCCCTTTTATTAGTCATAAAAAGGGACAGGAGGAGAGACGGCAGCATGTTGGGGCTGGAGCCCAGCTGCTGCCCTGGCTGAAGGAAAAGGCCCAGGGCTGTGTGATAGCCTTCATAAAGAGCCCCAGCCAGACCTGCTCCTGGGATCTAGGATCAGGGGATGGAGGAGCTTCAAGTCAGGGCAGCGTTCCTTGGGCTCCTGTGAACCTTGGGTAGAAGGCAACCAGGAGTGACATCCCAGGGCCCCCCCTCAGCCTGTTTCTGAGCTCTATGATCAAGGCCATCCCTGGGAATTAGTAAGGGTGGCAAGCAGGTGATAGCGCCAACCCCCTTTCCCACTGCTCTTTCATCAGGGTAAGAAATGCTCCTGATCTTGAAGAGAAAGGGGCTCTGAGGGACAAAGAGGCTCCTGTCTGGTGAGGTCCCTCTCTAACTAGCTCCCTTCCTTTCTCAGCACAGGACCTTTGCCTCCTCTAAGAGGGAAGAAGGGAAAACCTTAGTCACACACAGGTTTTGGGTAGAACTGGTGGCCACTTTCAAGGGGATATACTGTAATCTAGGGCTTTCGGGATAGCCAGTACCGGAGGCAGGACCCCAGCCTCTGTGCCTCAGTGCCCTCTGAGGCGGCTGGAGCTATTGGTTCATTGAAGAATTGGTGTGGAGTCCCTAAAGGGATGCCCTGGCCCAAGTGTCTCCCATCCCTGCTGACAAGCCTGAGCTGACTCAGGTCTCTGGTTTTTACAGCCCTGGTTTCCAACTTGTCTCTTGATAGCTGTAAGGTCGGATCAGAAAGTGGGTTCTGGATCCACCCAGATCCAATGCCTAGGCATTATGCTATCAGCACACCCTCAGCCAGTATTAGAGGCTTGGTGGCTACTACAGTCTCTGCTCAGTTTCCCTGGATCGAGGCTACCCCCTCCCACAACAGGTGCATTCCCTAGGGTAGAGGCTGCCTTCTCCCACCACCACCCATCACACGGGTCCTCCACAGGGCAGAGGAAGAAAGACCTGAGTCTTCAGGGTCTGCCCACAGGCGCCCTGTAGGCTGCTGTCCCCCTCCCAGGCCAGAGATTCCGGGAGGCCCAGGCATGGCCTCCCCCACCACCATGGAAAGCTGGCCCTAATCAATAAGGCCACATGTTAAATAAATCACTCAAAGGCTTAGTACGTGTTCCTGCAGCGGCTGTAATAATAGTACTAACAACAGCGTCCCTCAGAACCCTGGCAGAGGCTCCACTTGTGGGTAGGGATGGGGCGGGGAGAGGGGGAAGCGGGGGCTACACTGGCGTCCAGGGCTGGGGCCCTGCCTCCAGCCTCTGCCCACCCACTGGGCCCACAGCAGCCCATAGCCACAGTCCAACCCTGATACTCTCTGTGCAAGGTTTAGACCCAGGCCTACTTAGACAGGACTGAAACTCAGTGTGATCTGGTCCCACCCCAGGATACACCCTAGAACATATACAATCATCTCAATGTGATTTCAGGCCACTCCTGAACAGGACTGTAGAAAAATAAGGGGGAAAGGAAACTGAGAGACCCCAGTCTGGGAAGGAAATGGTGAAGGCAGCAATGACAATATATCAGGGGTGGGTACAAGTTTATCTTTTACTTCTCAAGGACCTGTTTCACCCCTAAACTAACTATCTCCAAAAAGTCAGAAGGGATCCTGTGACTACCCAGCCTTGCAGGGATGTAGAGCAGCCTGTGGATCTGCCCCATCTCTCTAAGAGCGGACTGGCTACATGGACCTGGAAAGCAACCTGAACAGCTGGGGCCTCAATCTCCCTGTCCTTATGTAGGGTACCCAGTGAGTAAATGATACCCAGGATGTTAGGGCTGTAAGAGGTGACTGCTAAGGGACTTATCTGTTCTTCTGAAGGCCTGCTCTGTGAAAAGCTTGCCTCAGCAAGAATGACTAGGCCTTACTGAAAGACAAGGAAGTCCCTAAGAGGCAGTAGAGTCAGCTGGAGGCCCAAGCCCAAGCCTACAGAGGCAAGGGGTAGGGGTTTGTTTCACCACACAATCTGGCTCTGTACCACCCAGAGGCTCCAGTCATGGCTAGAACATGCAGGGAAATAAATGGGACTCTTTCTAGATGTCTGATAGAAATAGAGGGTATTCAGTGAGAGGTGTATCCACTGTGAGGCCAGAGATCTATTTGTTCTCCCTCGGTGGGGGAGCCTCAGAGCCTCTGGTGTACAAGGCCCACAAATGACAAAGGAGCAGAGAGGAGACCCTGGCTTTGGAGAAAGACATGAAGGGCAGAAGGGAGCCAGACACCCCATCGGCACTCCTCTGCCTAGCTCGGGGCTAGTGCCACCCCTGTCTGCCTGATCCGGACTGGCAGGACTGGGGGTGGGGAGCTTAACTTCTCTGTGAGTTCCTAAGGGGTTATTTAAAAGGGTCTCACTCTCCCAAGCCTGATCCCCATGCCATAGTTTGGGGGGAGCTCAGTGAACATTGAAGACACTGAAGACTATTCCAGCTACCCTTGGTTTCACCCCAGCCCCTAAAAAGGGTACTTAGAGGGAGGGACCTTCTCACTAGGCGTTTTCCTCCATGCCCTGCACAGGCTGGGAAGCCGAAGAGGGTCCCAGGGCAGCATACACACAGCCAGGGCCTGCTCATTTTTTTTTTTTTGAAAAAGCAACAGAAAACAAATAACTCTGATTTTTGCAAATCCCCACGTCCCCTTAAAATAAACCTGAGGACTTAGTATCCAGTATGAGCCTGAGCAATAATTTTCCTGGCCCAGCCTTGCCCCAATGCCCACCCTGGGCCTAGGGCAGCAGCTACATGGAGGAGTCCAGGAAGAGGAAGAAGGGAGGGAGGGA
>PVIH01015627.1:0-12297 GCA_004025045.1 Sigmodon hispidus | reverse complement strand
TCAGTTCAATACTGGCTCTAAAATGGGGCCCCACGAGGACCAGAGAGGCAGTCCCTTGGGGTATTTCAGATGGATCAGGCATTGGCTGGGCTTGTCAAGGGGTCACGTGGCCTAAGGATTATCTTAGATACAACTGTCACAGAGGCTTGATGGGGGACAGGGATGTGACCCTAAAGCAGAAATAGTTCCCCATGGCCTTCACATTGTTTCATGCCACTTGCTTGCCAGGCATTCTCCAAAGGGACAGGGAAATGGAGGACTCGCAGCCGCCACAGCTTGCTCAACATTATAAGATGGTTCTGGGGAGGTGCTGGGCCAAGAGGCCAGACAACTCTCCTGCCTGGAGACTCCAAGTTCACCACACCAGAAGACCCCAGCAACTTAGCTCACAGCAATCCATGTTAAATAGTGCTGCCATACCCAGTATCCACCAAGGCATTTCTAAATCCAAAGCCCTTCTGCTCTGGGCTAAGTGTGTACCCTTAGATATTTACATGGGGACTGATACCACAGGAGGGTACTTCTCCCAGACCTGCAGAACAGAGCTGCTATAAGGCCAAGGGAGCTGGGCACCTGGGCCACTCTGCCTGGGACCTGAGGCCTGTCCAAACACAAGATCTAGCTTAGCTTCTCCCCTGCCTTCATGCCCTAGAAATGGTACCAATCTGTGTCCCAGCTATAGCCAAGGCAGAAATATGGTATTCAGGGACAGATAGGACCACTGAGGAGAATATTGTTGCCTTAGCTGCAGGTCCCTATGGAATAATCTTGCATCCAAGAGCAGTAGACTCAGAAATCAGGCCTAGAGGCAGGGCCCCAGCATTGCAACATAGAGGAGCCCTGAGAGGCTGAGGCACACTGGTCACTGATGGAGGGAAAGAGAGCATGAGGGGAATCCTTGCTGGGAAGGAGGAATGTGGTGCCAAGAAAGCAAAGGAGACGAGAGATAGTGGGGAAACTGAGGCAGAACAACAATGCCACTGTTTTAATTGGCTCAGACTACCATAAAAGAACAGTACAAAATAAGTAGCTTAGGCAATAGCCACTGCCTGAGTCTTTGAAGTCAGAAGCCTAAGTGGGAGAGGCTGCTGGCTTGGCTCTCCTGTGGCTTACAAGATGGTGTCCTGTCCCCACCACCACCACCACACACACAGAGCTTGTATAGTCACTCCCTACAAATCTGTGTGGTGATCTCTTCTGGTAAGGACACAGTTGAGTGGATTAGTGCCCACTCTGGGGACTTCACATTAACTTACTGCTACAGACTGCCATCTCCAATTGTAGTCACATCCTAAAGAGCTAGGAGCTTGAGTCTCACCTTACTGATTTGAGGATGAAGGGAACATAATTTTATCTCACGATGATTTTTTTTACTCCATGAAGGACCACCACGTTAGGGGAAGGCTCGCGTAGGACACCCATAGACCCTGGGGAAGCAAGAAGCAGAGAACAAAACATGAGTGTCACAAGGGCTACTGAGGAAGAAACTGGAACTGAGTAAGCTAGGCCATGAGAGGAACAGGCAGTGGAAGCTCCCTCCTCTCCAGGGCCCCAAGGGTGAGGCCTGGGGTGGGGAGTGCGGGGGCCTTGATGGGAAGACAGGCAGTCAGTCATCTCCTCAGCCAGGGGAAGGAGGGAGCTGAGTGTGGGCTGAGCACTTGGAAGCCACAGTGTGGGAAACAGCTTCGCCAGAGCAGGATGTGAGGGGGACCCAGGAGAGGGGTGGGAGGCCATCGAACTGGCTGCACGTGCAGAGACGTGGCCCCTCTGCCTGGATCCTGCTGGTCTCCTGGGGGGATCCAGACCCCTGACTCACAGTCATACCACCAGCCAGGTGGAGACCCGCCCAGGAAGGGACTGGAGCCATCAGCTCCCTCCAAGGTCTGAGGGGCTCCCTGCCTCCCCTCCCAGTCCCCACACGAGGCTCAGATGAGGGAACAGAGTGAAGCGTAAGTTCCTTCCAACTAGCTCATCAGCAGAGCCCAGATGGAAAAATCCGCCTCCATGGAGCCTTTGAAATTGGAAATGATTTCTCTGGAAATATGTAGCGTGAGGGGTGAGATAAAGGGCAGGCCTGCATGTTCCCTAAGACAGACACCGTCAGCTCCATACAGTATGAACCCCCTTCCCAGGGCCCCGACCATCACCTCCTCTCATGCTCTTCTTGTCCCCTATTCCTGATTGTCAACTCCTGGTGACAGGAGGCTCTGGTGGGTCAGTGGGGATCAAGATCCAAGGCTCGAGGTAGGAATGGGGACTGTGAGCTTATGAGCTCATGAGCTTGCTTTTCCCCAGATCGACAAGACCATAAGGATGGTGGTATTCTAACAGAATCTTTCCTCCCAATCTTGCCCAATCCTTGCCTGTCCACACCAACAGGAATTCTCCTGTGATTATTTAAAGACACCACAGCACACACATGCCATTGTCTATGGCTTGTACTCCCCTGCTTGTAGAGGAACCTGATGCCTCTCTATTTTCTTGACACCCCTCCCCAATTTCCCTTTCTTATTCCCTGATGAGATAGTGGGGTACACCCCCTGAATACACTTCTCTGTAGGTCACCATTAAAGAGTAATAGGGGTGTAAAGAAGTCCCAGGCTCCTACCATCTTGTGGCTCTGCAGCTCTGGGATCCTTGGACAATCTGCCCTTTCTTCGGGGAGCAGAGAGGAGAAAGGAAAAGCTCCTCCTGGAAACCTTTATGGACCAGAACAGAAGTGACTGTGTTGCCACTTGTGAGTCAGGCTCCATGCCTAGAGTCAGGGGGACATTGACACAGAGTGAGTCCTTGCTAGCACCTCATGGCCTTGCCTTCCATTTCTAAGACATTGTCTCTCTTCTGTCACATGGACCCTCTGTGAGATTCACAATGATGGCTTCCAAGGCTTACAGGTGGAGCTGACCTGCTCAGGGTGGTAAGTATCCTTGGCCTATAGCAGCAGGACTCTGTAGCTGGGCCATAGGTGCTTCTGGGAAGAGGTTAAAAGAAGAAAGTTTGTGCTTGAAAAGCTTTCAAACCAGGTGGTTCAAGTGCAACCCAGACCCATGAGAAGAGATGAGAAAGAGGGAATCTACCCACAAAGGGCTGAGATGCAACCAGCCCAAATAGATACCCATGTACAGTGGATGTTCACAGAGAGTAAAGCCCATAAGAGCCCCTAAACATGGACTTTAGAAAGGAAAACAAGCGAAATATCCTACTTCCTGATAAGTCCCCAAGCCATGAGGAGAGTGTGGGAAAGTGGATGAGCCAGGGAACAGCAAGGGCCCCAGGGTGACAGTGGACCTTCCTCTGGCCTTTCTAGCAGCAGCCCCCAGTGCACAGCCTCAGCCTTCAGGAATGTCCTGTCAATGGCCAAAGCTGCCAAAGAGAATGGACAGGACCCAGGAGGGAGGCCCAGGCAGGTGGCCGGCAGCTCTGACACTTTCCTGGCCATAGTCCGGTCCCCCATGGACACTGCTGAGATTTGGGGGGCTTAAGCATCTGGGTGTAGGGGAGAGTTTCCAGGCCTTTTGGCCCATCTGCTCAGCTCTCACTTGGAGGGCTTGTGTTGTTGAGATGTCTGAAATATTTGTTTTCCAAAGGATTAACTTCCAGATGATTTCAGGAGGGCCAGGAACAATCCACAAGGCTGGAGGAAGGAGGCCCTTGTTCCCTCTTGAATGCAAACCAGGGCAGCATCCTCTACCTAGATAGATAGGGCAGCCTTATTTTTCTTGCTCTAAGCACCATCTCATTACTCAATCTATCCCTGATCCCTTCAGGAAATGCATCCTGAAGCTGTGACTCAGGTATTTAAGTCCCTTTGCCAGCACCCTTCTTTGCTAAGTAGCCAGTGAAACGGTCCCTCACTACTCAAGAGGTCACTGTCACAAGATTGGACTTGGCCTGGCCTCCCTTTACTACCTGGTCTGGCTGCTTCTCCCGCCATGCACTGAGGCCTCTTCTTTGCAATCATTCCTTTAAATATGTCCTCATGCAGATGTAGGTCGTCATGCACTCTGTCCCTAGAAATCAAAGTCCTAAAAGCCTTCTTCACCTTCCTGGCTTCATCCACCTCATATGATAGCTCATGGGATAATGTTTGTCCTATAATGAAGGGTGGTTCTAATTAGTCTTATTAATAAAAACAAGGATTCAGATATCAAGATGAAAGCTAAAAGATCAGAGAAGCAGAGCAGCAGCCACGAAAGGATTATTACCGTTACCAAATGGGAGTGGAGATTCTGTCTCCACCTACTTTATAGTCCTATCTCCACTTCCCTAGTGCTGGGATTAAAGGCGTGCACCACCAACCACCCAGCTCTGTTTCTCTTTTAGACTGGTTCAATCTGGTGTAGCCCAGGGTGGCCTTGAACTCCTGATCTTCCTGCTTCCTCCTCCCAAGAGCTGGAATTAAAGGCACGTGCCACCACTATCTAGCCTCTATGGTTAACCAGTGGCTAGCTTCACACTCGGATCTCCAGGCAAGCTTTATTTGTCAGAATACAAACAAAATATACAACCCTGTGATGCAAGGGAATGATAGCCTGGCCCCAGTAGGTGAGGCCGTCCAAATGCAAGGATGATAGCCTGGACCACTAAGTGAGGCCACCCAAAAGAGTGAGGGAAGACCCCTGAAAATACATAGTTTAACTTTGAAGTCAGAGTCTGTGTATGTTTGCTTAGTCCCTGAATAAGAACTCAGGTTCTTGTAGATGGTGACATCATTGGGTCAAAGATGATGCTCATGTGTCTTTTGCAGCCAGAGCAGAAACAGTGAGAAGAGTGATGATATTGTGGAAATGAACTGTTAACAGATGCAGAAGGGTGAGGAAGAAACCAGATGGTCAGAAGGGGCCAGAGAAGGGCTGCAGGGTAGAGGCAGAAAGCATCCAGGGTTGCCAAAACAGTGGGGAACTCATGTATAGGTGGCCTCAAAGTGGTAACTGCAAAACTCAGACTCACCACATATCCAAGGGCCACAAAAGATAGTTCCTCAGACATGCTCAGCTTCCTCTTCTCTTTCCATCCTCATATTTCCAGAATTGTCTTTTGAGAATAGCTATCATTCCTTGTGTCTACCCACTAAGTTGAAGGAGATCCAGTATGACTTCCACGATTCATCCACAGATACACATGATGGCTGCAGATCACAGTGTTCAGGAGTCAACTCAGAAATGAGGAAGCCATGGTGCTTAGCTCTCTATGGGAGACTGCTGCTCAGGTCCTGAGGTCAAAAGTCAGGAAGTTAGATGGGCAAGATGCAAGAGAGGGCATGGCCATGCTCACATCACAAGGACATTTGGGACCCAAGTAGACCACCATTAAACTTATGTCTGTCCCTTGCCAGTTTGGATGACATTGAAATGTTGCCCCAATTCAGGTCTATTTTCACCTGGAAATTGGGTCTATGCAGGTGTAACTCAATGATCCTTCCCAATCACACAAGATGAGAATGCCCTGGATCTAATGACAGTGTCTGTATCCAGCAGAGGAGAAACTTCTGTGGAAAAGAAGCAGATATCTGAGGATTGCTGGCACAAGTTAAGGACCCCTAATACCTGCAGAGCTAGAAAGGAGCAGGAAGGATCCTCCGGAAGCCTTCTGAGAGAACATTTTGATCTCAGATTTGTAGTCTCCAGAGCCATGCTAGAATAAATTTCTGCTTTTTAAGTCCTAGTTTGTGACGACTTGGGGCAATCTCATGATACCCACATATACTCCAAAACCAAGGTGAGGGGTTGCCAAGGCAAGATAGCACATTTCATGAGGAAGCTGAAACACAACAAGCTCAGTACCCACACCAGCTTCAGGGCAAACCTGAGAAAATGAACTGGCTAGAGCAGTAAGGGGCTGACAGGGCGTGTATAGGCTGCAGTAACAACCAGAAACCACCTTTGATGCACAATTATCTGTTGCTCTCTGTCTTAGTCCGTGTTCTGTTACTGTGAAGAGACACCATGACCATGGCAAATCTTATAAAGAGAGCATTTATTTGGGGCTCACTTACAGTCTCAGAGGTTTAGTCCATTATCTTCATGCTGAGGAGCATGGGCAGCATGCAGGAAGACATGGTAGCTAAGAGTTCTGCATCTGGATTTGTAGGTAGCAAGAAAAGAGAGGCAAGGCACCTGGCTCAGAACCTTAAAACCTCAAAGCCCACCCCCAGTGACCCACTTCCTCCGACAAGGCCACCTCCTCCTAGTTATTTCAAATAGCACCATCACTCCTCGGTGACTTAGCAATCAAATCTATGAACCCTGCGAGGCATTTTTATTCAAATTACCATACTCTCCCATTCTCCAGGTTAATGTTAGCCAGGTTTGTTGACCAAACTGCGTGTTTTGAAAAATAGAATCATAAACTATACATTGTGATGCACGCCTACAGTCTCAACATGCAAGAGACAGAAGCAGGAAGATCAGAAGTTCCAGGTCATCTTCGGAACATAACTAGCTTGAGGTCAGCATGGGCTACAAGACACCTTGTCTTCCCACACAAAATTCAGTTCTCTTGTACCCTAAAATTTCAAGGTCAAAGTCAAGGTGTCCATATCTGTAGGGCTCCTTGCCTTATAGATGGCATTTTCAATCTACTGTGGGTAAATACTATATATTGTTCATATCCAACTCATACCATGGTACTTTTGTCCCCATCCTTAGATAGGGATGTGCCTATGTCTTCATGCTGATAATGACACTGGACCTATGTTCCATCCAGGTAATACCCCTGTGCCCATGTCCCACCCTAAAGACACCTTTGTATCATGTCCCCTCCAGATGATACTTCTGTGCTTCTATGCCTATATCTCAACATGGAAACACTTCTGTGTCTGTGTCTCATCCAGGAGACATGTCTGTGCCGTGTCCCCTCCAGATGTGTTCTGATGATCAGAGAACACTGGGTCTGCCCAGAGATCAATTTCTGAATCACCATAGAAAAGGAAAATGTTGGCAAGAAAGGAGAGATTCGATTCCTGTGTCCTGGGGGTGAGTGAGCAGGGTGGTTAAGCCTGGGACCCAAAGGGGCACCCCATACACATCTGGGCTTCCATCAGACATTGGATATTCTACAATGAGGCTATGCTGTATTCTTGGGTGCCTGCTAAAATCATTAAAATGTTAGAGATTAAAGTTGCCGCGTGGTGGCAGCACGATCTCGCTCCAAACGTAAAACACTCGGTATGAGGATCCGCCCACATGCGTCAATATCTTGGGTCACCCCAAGTGGATCACAAAAGCCATTAAGAGGACAAGACATATGCATTTCTAGGTTGATTGCCTCAAATCCCCCAAACCAACAAGCTTGGCTAACTATCGGTGAAGATTCGGTTGGTGAAGATTTGGTTGTGCATAATGACCGGGATTGCCGCGCAGTGACAGGGAAGTATCATACATCATAGTCCTGAAGCCAACTACAACTAAGATTAGGGATCATACCCATAGCAGTATCTATAATCCCACAGGCCTGGACTTCAAGAGGCCAGATGTTCACAAGAGTCCTTGATAGAATTTCATCGTGAGCCATACCTAACCTATAGGGCATTTGACCTATAGGACTCCGAAGCCATTGGTGTTGTATGGAAATCAAGGCACCTCTACTATGTATCACCTCTATTATGTGTGGTGATCATGAAATATGTTGCAGGTATTATAGAGCCAACCGCACTAGGCACAGTCCTCAAATCCTGAACTTTGGTACTGACATCTGACATCTCTGTCCAAGGAACCACTCAATCAAAACATTTCACTCCAGCCCTAACCACCCGGAATCTCTCCGCAGCAACAAAGGGAACAAAGCTGGTCAATTGGGGTTTTGAGATGTTAATTGAAGAGTTCAGGTGCTAATGAGCCAGAGGCGCCTCAGCTGCAAACTGTTCCGAAAGTAAGCTTTCTCCAGCCACTGGAGCTCAGTCAAAGCTTGGGAGATGCAGAACCCTGTCTCAAGTCTTGGGTGCCTCTGAGCCCTAAATCAGCTGTAGGTGTGACAGAGGCCCAAACTTGCCATTTTGTGGCCGCATAATTTTATACATGGTACAGATTACAGGTGGCAAACGTTGCCGTTTCATCCGTTGTACCGTACGTCCCTGAGAGTCTCGATACAAGATCTCATAAACCAGTGCAGAAACAGGTGCGTGTGGCTCAATACCATTTGGTCCAAAATTGTGAGTGGAAAGACATAAAATGATGCACTAGTGAGGTTCTTGTATTAAACACTGCTGCGGAGGCAGCCAAAGATGGGGATTTGCCCATACAAGGTCAAGGGCCAAAGAAGGGGTTCGCCCGCGGCAATGTCTGAGGCCACAATGCCTCAGTGTTTGTTAAAGGTCATAAAAGGGTGCGACACTTGTGTTTCTGACAATGTTCCTTTGGTTGCTGGACTCCAAACTAGCCAGAGTTTGAGCGGGCGAAATGGATTTGCCGCGCGGTGGCAGCATACTCATATATTGTAGCCCAAATGCAGCCAACTAGGGGTGGGGGGGTTCACTCCTCGTAATGCCCTAGTTCACCCAAACTTGATACAGTTTGCAGGAATGGTAAGACGTGCACTTTTGGAGTAGTCCCCTTGCACCCTGAAACCAGAGAACTTGGCTCACTCCCTACACAGCACAAAAATCAGCTGTGGTTGGTAAGACCAAAGTTGTCTCGCAGAGCCAGTGCAGTTCCTCATATTTCAGCATGAAGACAACAAATGTCTCAGGTTCATCATTCAATGATGCATAAGGGCCATGGAATGACAGGGCATAGCCATTACTTGAGAAGTTCTCTACGGTCTCGTGCCCTTCAGCTTGGCTCACTATCCACACAGGTCGAAATTTGCTATGGCTAGAGAGTCTGATGTTGCCGCGCGGTGGCAGTACAGTCCTACACACTTCGGCACAAGACAATGAAAATTAGGGTGCACCTGTGGCAATGTCCCAGGTCACTGAGGTCTAGCATTCAGAGATAATGCATTAGGACCACGGAATGGGAAGACACACACATTCCTTCAGTAGTTCTTTTCGGTCTCTCGCCCTTCGGGTCAGCATAGCGCGGAATGGCTACAGCTGGAGAGACAGATGTTGCTATGCAATTGTGTTGCAGTTCTATATATTTTGGAGCATGACGAAATGTGGTAATGTCTCAGGTCACTGGGTCTAACATTCAATGATGTATAAGGACCACGGAACGATAGGACACACACAAACGTTCTCTTCGGTCTCGCGCCCTGCGGATCGGCTCACTCTCAACACAGCGCGGGATCGGCTATGGCTAAAATGACAGGCTTTGCCGCGCGGTGGCAGTACAGTTCTATATATTTCAGCACAGGTGACTAAAGTTAGGGTTCCCCTGTGGCAATGTCTCGGGTCACTCAGGTCTAGCATTCAATGATCTATAAAGGCTATGGAATGATAGGACACACGCATTGCTTAAAAGTACTCTTCGGTCTCGCGCCCTTCGGGTCGGCTTACTCTCCGCACAGCGCAGAACTACAGCTGGAGTCTGATGCTGCTGTGCAATGGCAGTATAGTCCTACACAATTCGGCACAAGGCAACGAAAGTTGGGGTTCCCCTGTGGTAATGTCCCAGGTCACTCAGGTTTAACATTCAATGATACATAAGGATCATGAATGGTAAGACACACTCAACACATTGCTTGAACAGTTAGTTCTCTTTGGTCTCATGCCCTTCGGGTTGGCTCACTCTCAGCGCGCAGAATGGCTGTGGCTACAGAGACAGATGTTGTGGATCAATTGCAGTGCAGTTCGACATATTTCAACACAAGCCAACGAAATGCGACAAGGTCTCGGGTCACTCGGGTCTAACATTCAATGATGTATAAGGACCACGGAACGATAGGACACACACAAACGTTCTCTTCGATCTCGCGCCCTGCAGGTCGGCTCACTCTCAACACAGTGCGGGATCCGCGATGGCTAAAATGACAGGCTTTGCCGCGCGGTGGCAGTACAATTCTATATATTTCAGCACAGGTGACTAAAGTTAGGGTTCCCCTGTGGCAATGTCTCGGGTCACTCAGGTCTAACATTCAGTGATGTATAAGGACTATGGAATGATAGGATACACACAAACGTTCTCTTCGGTCTTGCGCCCTTCAGGTCGGCTTACTCTCCTCACAGCGCAGAACTACAGCTGGAGTCTGATGCTGCTGTGCAATGGCAGTATAGTCCTACACAATTTGGCACAAGGCAACGAAAGTTGGGGTTCCCCTGTGGTAATGTCCCAGGTCACTCAGGTTTAACATTCAATGATACATAAGGATCATGGAATGGTAAGTCATACTCAACACATTGCTTGAACAGTTAGTTCTCTTTGGTCTCATGCCCTTCGGGTTGGCTCACTCTCAGCGCGCAGAATGGCTGTGGCTACAGAGACAGATGTTGCGGATCAATTGCAGTGCAGTTCGACACAAGCCAATGAAATGCGGCAAGGTCGTAGGTCACTCGGGTCTAACATTCAAAGATGTATAAGGACCACGGAACGATAAGACACACACAAACATTCTCTTCGGTCTCGCGCCCTGTGGGTCGGCTCACTCTCCACACAGCGCGGGATCGGCTATGGCTAAAATGACAGGCTTTGCCGCGCGGTGGCAGTACAGTCCTACATATTGCTAAGCAGAGGTAGCAAAGTTGGGGTTCGCGTGTGACAATGTCCAGGCTCTGTGCATCAATAATTACCAAGGGCCATAGAGGTCGGACATTTGTGCACTTATGAAGTGGTTCCCTTCCATCTTGGGACCCCACAAACTAGCCAGATCTGCTCAATCCTTTCTTTGCATGGCATGGAATCAGTTATGGTTGGAAGACTCACATATTATGAGTTGTTGCAAGTTTCACACATGGAAACCCCGATAGGACAGTGATGAAAGCAGAGGTTGGGGTTCAACTATGGCAATGTCCCAGCTCACCTAAGGACAACAGCGAGAAGCTGCAGAGCTTGTGGAGGCTAGAAGTCAGGGCTCAGGTTTGTTTAAAGCAATGGGGGGGGACGTGGTGGGGGGCCTGGCCAGTGAACAGCTTTCCCGCAGGTGACTAATCCTCAGCCTTTGTTCTGCTGGTGCTTCCACGGTTCTTAATATTCATCAAGGTATGGGGTACTTATAAGAGTTTCTTGGGCTTGTATGTCTAGCATAGAAAGCGTTCTGGGGTCACTCTCTTGCATCTTACGTACTGATCTCTGAAAAGAATCATTTGTTTAAGGGTGTAGAGGTAGCTGCAACCACGGAGCAACAACACACAGACTCACACATTACAGTTCCAAGACAACACGAGCTGGGGTCTACGTATGACCAAATTGGGGGTGTCTGTCGGTATTATAAGCTGGGGTCCACCAAGAGAGATGACTGGAGCTTTCACAGAGTAAAATTGGGGGTCACCCACAATAAGAGCCAGAAGTTAGTACTCAGCTGGCATGCAGCACCTGGGCGTGAGGATTTGTCAAGGCAATATTGCACCCCATATACCTGAGGGCTGCAAAGTTGTCATGACTGGTCGGTCAGTCCTCTTCATACCTAGAGTTCCAGTCACTTCCATCTAGGGCTGCCCTACTCTCTAGTGCCTCTAATATCCTTGATTTGTGGGTGCTGACAAGTTTTATGGATTAGAGCCCCCAGAACTCTCAACAGAGGCGAAGAGCAATGGCATACCCCAAGTGGCCAGAGAGACTGGGCATCTCTCCGTTCCTCTTTCTGTCACTGGTAGTGGTATCTCGGTAGGATGGGGAGACGACCATGTTATGTCCCTGGTTGGCTGGAGACTGAGGCCAGGCTGTGAGGTCACTAATAGGATTCATCAGCAAAGGTAATGAGGTAAATCTGAAGGCAAGGGGTGGTAAGGAACACCCAGATTAGTTGCTTCGTTTGAAGCCATTGTGGCCAGACAAGGTCAGTCAAGCAGACAGGGACAAAGGCTGAGTTGGCCACCAGTTGGCTGCTCACTCGCCCTGTGACAGCATGAGACCTCTGCCCCCATACTCCTATCGTGGTCACCGTACAAACTGAGCGGCAAGCAGCCCCAGTATGGCAAGGTGCCCAGGACACCTCTGTTCCATAAAGGGTGCCAGTGGGCTAGGAGGCTATAAGTTCTCAACCCAAAGGGAGATATTTGGGGACAATGCCAGGCCCTGTCTAAGGGATTCAAAGTGGGAATTATGGTGAGGCTGTCTTTGGATAAATTTCAGGACGGGTGCGGGTGCGGGGTGAGGCGAACGTGCGCTGGAACGATCCAGGGTGGAGGTGGGCCCTGCGGGGGCCCCGGCGGGGCCTTGCACTGATTGGCTGACAAAGTAGGGGCGGGAATTCTGGGCGGGG
>PVIH01015626.1:0-48875 GCA_004025045.1 Sigmodon hispidus | reverse complement strand
GGGGAAAGGAGCCACAGACGCCGGGACAGGAACTGCCGCCGCCGCCACCATGAGCGATCAGCAGCTGGACTGTGCCTTGGACCTAATGAGGCGCCTGCCCCCACAGCAGATCAAGAAGAACCTCAGTGACCTGATCGACCTGACCTGGTCCCCAGTCTGTGTGAAGATCTCCTGTCTTCTGTTGACCAGCCACTGAAAATTGCCAGAGACAAGGTGGTGGGCAAGGATTACCTTTTATGTGACTACAACAGAGATGGAGACTCCTATAGGTCACCGTGGAGTAACAAGTATGATCCTCCTTTGGAAGATGGGGCCATGCCGTCTGCTCGACTGAGAAAGCTGGAGGTGGAGGCCAACAATGCCTTCGACTAATACCGAGACCTATATTTTGAAGGTGGCGTCTCATCTGTCTACCTCTGGGATCTGGATCATGGCTTTGCTGGAGTGATCCTCATAAAGAAAGCTGGAGATGGGTCAAAGAAGATCAAAGGCTGCTGGGATTCCATCCACGTGGTGGAAGTACAGGAGAAATCCAGTGGCCGCACTGCCCATTACAAGTTGACCTCCACAGTGATGCTGTGGCTGCAAACCAACAAATCCGGTTCAGGCACCATGAACCTGGGAGGCAGCCTGACCAGACAGATGGAGAAAGATGAAACTGTGAGTGACTGCTCCCCACACATAGCCAAAATCGGGCGCCTGGTGGAGGACATGGAAAATAAAATCAGAAGTACACTGAATGAGATCTACTTTGGAAAAACAAAGGATATCGTCAATGGGCTGAGGTCTGTGCAGACGTTTGCAGACAAATCAAAGCAAGAAGCTCTCAAGAACGACCTGTTGGAGGCCTTGAAGAGAAAGCAGCGGTGTTAAACCTCTGCTTCGTGCTAACCGGACACGCCACGCACTCGTTAGATCCTCCTTAGAAAACTCGTTTTCTGCTCCCTTTCCTCCTCCTGTCCCTCCCTGATGGGTCACATAACAGTTTGCATCGACCACGCAGCGCCATCGCTCCCCAAGAATAAAGCCCGATAACCGCCCTCCTCCGGCTCCAAGGCCCGCTTCCCACGATGTTTCCATAGACCGTGTAGTTTCTGTTCTCCTGGGCCCCGTCCTCCCCTCTCCCATTTATAAGCATAAATACACTGTCAGCCACTGCTCCCTCCCATCTTTTTGTTACCTTGGTGTAAAAAATGTAAAACAAAAAAATTTTATGAACTAACTGGTGTGTGAAAGAGAAGAAAAACTGGAAATCTGAAAAAAAAAAAAAAAAAAAAAAAAAAGAATATGGCCTTAAATTTGAGATCCGTAAGTCTTAGTCCCAGCCATCTTTTAGCTAGTGGGAGACTTTGGACAAGCCCTTCCCTTTAATACTTTTCAAAGTCCCATGAATGATATGGAGCATGTGTTGTTGCTTACACACACCACAGCTCTGGAGTTTGGTGATGATGGGGCATCTCTGAAGGTTCTTACTTTTTTATTCCATTGTCTTAGGATTGCTCCCCTCATCTGCTGCCACTTCCTTATAGACAAGAGGGTTTGGGCATAGAGAAGAAGTTAAGTACTCTATTCTTGGCAAAGGAGGTTTCTTAGGCCAATCAGACTATTGAAACAAAACCACAAACCATATGGCTTATAGAGAACAGATATGTATTAGTCACAGTTCTAAGAACTGGGGGTGTCAAGATCAAGGTGTTGACCTCCTTCCTCCTAGGTGGTGCATTTTGCTGCATTGTCTCCAGCTAGAAGGAACAAGCTATTCTCTGAATCTCTTATATAACAATCTCAGTCAGGACCTAACCCCACTCTACCCCTGTGTTATCTCCATACCACTACCTTGAGAGTTAGAATTTCAGTACCTGATTTGGGGGTCATTCTATACATTTAGACCTCACATGTATTTAACCTGATAGATTTTTCTCTTAAGCTACAATGTCCTAGACACAATCCTTAAACAAGGGCCTGGCTATCACTGGATTACTGACTAGAGAAATGAAACAGAAAAAGAAAAAAAAAAAAAGAAAAGAAAGACCGGTTTTGGAAGTTTGAGTCTCGGTTGCCAGCTTGAAAAGATCAGGAAAAACCTTAAAAATATGTAAAGCCTCATCCTGGGTGTGTGCATGGGAAGATTTTTCCTCTGATGAAGGCCTGCTTGATCCAAGTGCCTAAAAGGCTGGCTGGACCAAATGGCAGGAGAAACCCTGCTCGCACACACAAGTTCAATTCCTCCTGAGCAGGTACAGTTTGGGCTCATGGTGTCACTCTTGGATATCAGCCTTTGCCTTCTGTAGTCTTTGGACATGGACACAGGCAGGCTCTCTCCCTATTCTCCCCTCCCATCTTGCTTCTCTAGAGACCCTGGCTGATAAACTGTGCTGACTGTTAGTGATTAGCTTTCCACCATGGCAACTGGAGCTCTTTTGGTGGACTATCTGGGTAAACGTATCTTGAAGTTTTATATGCCTGAGATTATATCCCACACACCCAGGAGTGTCGGTTCTGTAGCACATTTACTGTCTCCTCTGAACAAGCTGAGGGAAAATCTTCAGGGAGAGCACTGCAGGTGTTTGCCATAGATATGTACAAGAATGAGCACATCAAGAGGATGTGGATGAGATGTCAATGTCTGCTGCTACAGCTATTGTTGCTACACACAACACTGCTCCAATTTTCTCGGGTAGGTATTTACTGTGTTAGAGATGCACAGGAAATAAATCTTGAAACATAATCTATATATGTTTGGGAGTCTTTTTATATTGTATTTTTGACAAAAAGAGATTGTATTGAGTTAAAAGGGATTGTCTCATCCAGCAAGATGCTGGAGACACACACAATATCTGACTGTGTCATTGAAATCATGTGACATTGGTTGGGTTAGAGAGCATGAAAATGTGCGGGGGGGGGGGGGGGGGGGGGGGGGGGGGGGGGGGGGGGGGGGGGGGGGGAAAGAGGCTCACATGTGGAGAGAAGAACACGCTTCGAGCCTAGATCCTGTGCTGCTCAGCTTTGCTTCAGTTTGATAGATACCTGAGATAGTTAATGCTAGAATTTTTGTTTGTTTTGTTTTGTTTTTGAAAGGAGCAAGGAGGGACAGGTAGAGATAAAGAGAAATAGAGATAAACAAAGGAAGAGAGATATAGAGACAGAGATAGGTGGGTCCAATTAGTGTGGAAGGAGAGGGCTCTGCCAGCCTGTTTGGGTTTGTTATCTGGAAATGTGGGAGGGGAGACTTGTAGCTTGGCTGTCCTGAGTATGCTAGGAGAGAGAAGGAGGGGGGGGAGAGAGAGAGAGAGAGAGAGAGAGAGAGAGAGAGAGAGAGAGAGAGAGAGAGAGAGAGAGTTATTGCTTGGGTAACAGTCTTAGAAACTCCATTGAGCTACATCCTTAGCAGCTGGTCTGGATACAGCCCCCCTCCCCTTCTCTCGACAGTGTAAAGAACTGCAATGGATGATAGAGGGGAATGTGGGGGGATATTTGTGTCACTGACTGTCCCCACGTGGCCAGAGCCTCAGCATCATGCAAAGAGCTGAGAGGAACAGTGGTTTAGTCTGTGTACGTTCTTAGTGTTGGCAGAGGAGGCATGGAGGAGAATCACTGTGGATTCCAGAGCAAGGTGTGAAGAGGTAGGCCTATATACAGTTCTGAGTCAAGCTACCCAGCTTAGAAACGGCTCTGAGCAGTGGGGCGGTTTCTATGAAGGCTTCTCAGCCCCAGCTTTGTCCCGTCTTTAGGAGACCACAGAGCAGAGCTGAGACTCTGAGGGACTGGCCCTCTGCATGGCTGCCCCTTTTGGACTGTTTTTACTTAGTTTCCATAACCTGGCAAGCGATCTAGGCTTGTAGAGTGGGCTGGGTCAGGTTAATCCGGAAATTACAGAGGAGACAGTTTCCCCTCAGATAGCTGCCTTGCTGGTGGCTCACTTGCTAGAGAGGCAAGAAGAAAAGGATTTTTAATTGTTTTCTTCGGATTTTAAGAGTACTGACTGACACCAGGATCTGTATTATCAAAACCGAACTCACTAACTGTCCACTGCTCTCTAGCAAGGAAGCCATTCTCTTACTTTCTCGATATTCGTTAATGTTAAGTGAGCGTCCACAATCGCAGCTTCAACTCTAGCCATTTTAGAAGCAGCAATGAACAAAATAGACAAAACTCCTGGAGTTTATGTCTTGTGGGGGAAGACAGAATAAACAAAGGGTTTGAGGTGTGCATGATGCTAGCTCATAGATCACCACTTCCTGAAGAGGGGCCTTTCTTTTTTGCTTGCCTTTTAAGATGCTTCCCAGTCAGAATCCATCTACTTCTCCAGCCCCACTGTTCACCTCCCAGGGTGCATTGCGAATACTCTATCCAGTGACCTCCACCTGAACACAGCTTCCCTGGTCCTAGGTTTTTGATCTTCTTGCAAACCAGCTTTTCTGAAGCCACTTCAATGCCACAGTTTTTGGTTTTTTTTTTGTTTGTTTGTTTTTTCATTTTTCTTATATATCTAAAGTCTTGACTTAGTATGAAATGATAACCAGATGCAAGATTGGGTTAAGGATTTCTGGCTCCATTTCTTTGACTCTGTTAACTTCTTTATACCCCAGCCTGACAGCCCTGGTTTCCACTCATAGCTCAGCACATGCTTAACCAGTGCTTTCTGATGAAACCTCAGATTGGCATGTCGACTTTAGTGGAAGCTTTACTCAGGACCATTAGAGTCCAGTGGCATTCAGGGCGGGGAGTAGCTTCCTTGACCCTGATGTCTCCAGCTCTGAGGTTAAACACAGTCAGGCTGATAACAGTGTCTTCCCCAGATGCCAGTCCAGGCCCACTGCAGCTCTGCAGGGTAGGCCTAGTGACTTTTTATTATACTTCAGAGCATGTTCAACAAGTTTGAGCCCCGATCTGGGTGTTGTCCTCCCGTTACCACTGGATGCTGTCCGAGGGCTGAACTGTGTGATCCTGCAGGTGGATGAGCAGAGCCTGGGCCACAGTTCAGCTCAAAGATGCCAAAGCAAACACTGGATGTCTCAACTGGTTGCATTCCTAAGCTCATTAAATGGGATGAGCTGAGCTCAGCCAGATGGAGTACAGGGAGGAGCCTGACAGTCGGAGCCCCAGGATATAGGAGCCAGGCAGCGGCACCTGTGGTAAGGGGCTCAGTGCTCAGTCATTTCTGTCCCTTTGCCTGTCCTGATTTAGTCTCTGCTATAGTTTAACATGCCCCCAACATGGTGCAAGCTTTGGGGACCAGGGGCTTTAACTGTTGGGGTCACCTTTGACACCGCTCAGAAGGAACTCAGTAGCAGGCAAACAGACAGGCTTAGGTGGGAGCAGTCAGCTGGCAGGAAAGGATTATGTGAGATGCAAGCTGATGTGACAGGCTGCCCAGCTGAGAACTGGCGGGCTGGGATTTCATAACCTGAATAGAGTTAGGCAATACCAAAGAGAGAGAAAGTGCCTTGGGGAATCTTCAGGGTCATTTTTTGGACAAGGTGTACCTGAAAGATGGGCAAGGCATGGCTTTGCACCTCAGTAATTATTTTGCTTAACCGTCAAGCTGGCCCCATGGTTAAATTGTTCTTCAATGTGGGGCTAATCTGAACAGGAAATAGTTTCATGGTATGTGTGACTTGTGATATTTGTGAGAGTTGAATGCTATGCTAAGTCACTATTTTGTGCAATGAAGACTTATGGAGTGCACAATGAAGAGAAATCAAATAGGTTTTAATTCTGAACAGTGGTGAAGCCTTGGGCAACTTTCTTAACCTCTCTGAGTCTGCTTCTTATTATGTAAAGAGGATGGTGCTACCCTGAGAAGAACAACCTTCTAGAAAGTAATTTGCATCAGATGTGGGGTTTTGTTTGTTTGTTTGTTTTTGTTTTTATTTATTTTTTTAAGATAAAGTTTCTCTGTGTAACCACCCTGGTTATCCTGGAACTTGCTCCGTAGACCAGGCTGGCCTGAAACTCACAGAAAAATGCCTGTCTCTGCCTCCCAAGTGCTAGGATTAAAGGTGTATACTATCACACCCCATCAGAAGTGGAAAATTTTAAGTCAAATATTACTTTGGCCTTAATGTGTTTAGGATATGTTTTACTAAAAATCATAAAGGTACACACACACACACACACACACACACACACACACACACACGAGTGAGCCTGTGGGGCCATGGGGTAGCTATAGTCTATAGTGAAAGTGATCTAGCTTCTCTGGCTATAGAACTGTGTCCCCCTTCATGTACTGATGGCAATTTTTAGGAGCAAAAATCCAAAGCCAGTGAAGTCAGCTGTAATCAGAAGATAGCAGCACACTGCCTTGTCACGTAGCCCTAGGAAGTGAGTTGAAATGAGTTTTGGATGTAGTGTTAGAGTCAGGCTCAGTGGGGCAGAAGTTTGAGCGTTAAGTCAAAGGACTACATTAACTTGGGCTATGTGAGTATCCTGGGATGGGCTCCTGTATGCATTTTGTCTCTCTGATAGAAATGTGACCAGTCTAAGTAAACCCAAGAGGCTGTGCTGATTGGCTACTGGGGGGCTCTGCTGTCTGGAAGGGCCCATGGGCTGGAGAAGGATGGGGCTTATCTCTAGAAGATGCTATAACTATTGCTGCCCAGAAGGAAGGGTTGAGTTGAGCTCAGTAAGTGGCATGAAGATGTTACCTAAATAGAATTACTTAGTTATCAAAGCATCATTTGTGGTGGGACTGTCTTTTGTAAATAAAGGAGCTGTTTTGGCCTATGTGGAGCACCATAGAAGTGGGTGAAGGATCAGAAGAGAGACAGGCAGAAGGAGGTCGGAGTTAGTCAGTCTCCATCCAACCCTCGAAGAAGAGCCATCTAAGGAATCCAGGTGAGCCATGGGCTGGGCCACGTGGCAGATAGAATACTAAAAATAGGTTAAATTAAGATGAAAGAGCTAGCTAATAATGTGCTTGAGACATAGGCCAAACAATATAAAATTAATATAAGTGTCTAAATAATTTCTTTGGGGGATAAAAGCCACCATAGGCAAGTCCAAACTTCTAAACCAAACGGGTCCAGAAATTGTCAACAACAGATGGTACCCAACATGGGGCACAACACACACATAAAGCCTAAAAAAGTTTAAAAAACTTAAAAAGTGTTAGACCACTAAAACAAAGGCAAAAGCAACTTTCTAGATTACATATCTAAATTAATTTATAATACATAAACGGTAATGTTCAAGCTAAAATTTAAAAATGGTGTGAGTTTGCGACAGACAGCTTAAACTCATTCATTTCACAAAAGGCTTAATATAAACAACAAACTAATTTAAAGTTTTTACTAAGGTTCAGTATAACTGATTTAAGGTTATACTGAACAACAACAACAAAATAACAGAGTCAAAAACGATTTTTCTAATAGCAACATTTCCTGAGTCCATTCTCTTTACTGACAGTGAGAGATACAAAGGGCACCTCTGCCATATTAAAAAACCGCCAAAAAAAAAAAAAAATAGAGTCAACAATCATAATAATCCTAACATTTTAAAAACTCTTCTAGTTAAAAAATAATTAAAGATTTTTAATAAAACAAATTTAGACTCACAAAACCTCTAAATAAAGTACAATATGCATGAAATACACACAGGCTTCAAAAAAAAAGGTAAAAAAGCCCTTAAAAATAAAAATAAAGATAAAAGATGACAGATAAACAAAGAGTCTAATCATTATTTAGTCATTTGATGTGTTTCTTCCGTGTATATGTGTGTGTGTATGTGTGCATTTGTGTGTATGCATGTGTGTGTGAAGGTATTTGTGTTTCATATGCACTTGTGTGCACATACACCAGTGCATTTTAAGGTCAGAGGTCAAACGCAGGTGTTCTGTTCTGAGCTGCCTGTCTTGTTTAGAGAGAGGACCTCCTCCTACTGCCCTGGGACTCAGGTCCTTGAGCTGCGCTCACTCATTTTACCAACAAAGCTATTTATCTATGCCTGGAGTGTGTTAACTTTAAAATTCAGTTGGAGAAGAGGCACATCTTCGCTGATACAGCATTGTTTCTTAGTGCTTCTCCTGTGCACTGACAATGCTGTTTGAGTGGTCTTCCCATGGCTATCTGTCCACAAGCCTCCCTCTTCATGTCTGACTCAAGTGTGGCTTTTCTTAGGACCTTAGAGCTTCCTTTTGCTTACCAGGCAGGACACAAATGAATGCAGTGTCCCAGTCATCATGATTGGTCTCACCTTACACCCTTAGCTTCCTTTCACATCCTCCCCTGAAATCTGGAATGTTTGCCCTCTCCAACGTCAAGCCTCCACACCTGTGCAGGGGCTCTGCCTCGCATGCATCCCTTCTCTCTGCTCCAGGCAGGGCCACAAGTCCTTCTTTTTCATCTCCTCCAAGGCTCATTGGGGGTTTCTTTTCTGCTAAGGGCCTGGAGGTCACTGTTACGCAGGAGCTTCTAATTTTCTTGGATGTAGAGTCTAAATTCTTCTTTCTGTGTCTAATACCTACAGTAATCTGCTCTCTTCAGTGCTTGTCAGACAGGTTACATCGAATGAAAATGAATCCAATAGCATGACTGTAAAAAATGTGCATGTTAAGCAACTTACTTTAGACACTGAAATGTGAACTTTTTTGTGCTAGAGGAGCAAGATGATGAGAGAGGGACCTTTGAGCTGGACCACTCAGGCGTGTAGGAGCCATCTTTGAAGAGTCTCTTGAGTTTTTAATACTTTGTGACTTTTCCTGCCCTATAGTATTTACAGACACAGAACCACGGTTGTGTCAAGAACTGTGGTGCAGGAGTCTCAAAAGAGACAGGACAGCTGTTTCCCTAGAAGAAGAGACTTTCTCTTCTCTAAGTTTGGGTCTCT
Source organism: Sigmodon hispidus (assembly GCA_004025045.1). Lineage (NCBI taxonomy): Eukaryota > Metazoa > Chordata > Mammalia > Rodentia > Cricetidae > Sigmodon > Sigmodon hispidus. The sequence goes on along the minus strand of PVIH01015626.1, from coordinate 40,046 downwards.
AAAAGGGGGTAAGATGGTCCTGTAGCCTGATATCTAGTCAGGCTTTCCTCTCCTGCTGGTAAGAAGCCACCTTCCTTTCAAGGTTCAGATACAAGCCTGTATCCTGCAGACCTTGATCACATTTCAACTCTGACTCCATTTTCTCATCAGGAAAAAATGGAGGCCAAAGCACAGGTATTATAACTGCCCAGACCAGCTCCTCTGAGAGGCTAGTGTGAAAGATTTTGGGTATGTTTAGATCACCCGTTGGATTTCAAGTCAGGCTTCTCCTTTCTTTGACCAGGTTGGACAACTTGGATGTTAAAGCACCCACTGCTTCAAATCCAAGGCTGCTTTTGGCTATTCATGGGGCAGAGCCTTGATTCCATTTCTCTCACTGGGCTCTGACCGCTTTTCTTTCCAGCCAGAGGATGTGAGCTCTATTATGCCTTGGTCCTGCTTAAGGGGCTGCCTACAATAGACACATTTTTGTTTCCTCATGTACAGATGACAGCCAAGGCAGAGGCTTATTCACAAGATTGGCCTGATGAGAACCCATGAAAAGGCCACTGTCGATGGAGGCACTATCTTATTAGTAATGTCGGCTATGCATCTGTTAAATTTTCTGGATTAAGTGGTTTCTGGTCACTCATCTCCTCTGTTACTATTGCTCTGTGGATTGGGGTTGTCACCTGTGTGTGTTACATATATGTCAACTGAGATGATCAGAGAGTTGTAGAACCTCACAGAGCTGTGAAGGATTTAAATCTGGATCAATTCAAGCACAGACTCCCGAGAGTCAAAACCTTATACTGTACATTTCAATCCTCAGAGCAACTCTCTGGGGGTAGGTTTTAGAACCCCTAAATTCTTAGAACAAAAAACTGAAATTTGGAAAGTTCCCAAGACTCGTTAAAGGTAACGTAACCTGGAAGTAGCCGTGCTGGATTTGAACTTAATGCTTTCCATACATTGTGTTAGGAGATTCCCACATAATCCTGGGACTTGGGTGGAATTGTCATCTCTCTGTGTCTGAAAGTTCCATGTTTGTAGATTTAGTTATGGGGAAGGGTAGAAATTTGGGAGGAAAAACATGTCTGAGCTGAATATGTGTAGATTTTTTTCTTGTCATTTCTTAATCAGTTCAGTATAGTAATAATTTGCTTTTATTATTTTTAATTATGTGTAGGTGTGTATGGTGTCAGATTCTCTGGAATTGTAGTTACAGATGGTTGTGAGCTGCCAGTGGGTGATAGGAACCAAATCCAGATTTTTTAGAAGAACAGCAAGTGTTCTCAATTCTGAACTGTATGTCCACCACCAAATTTAGTGTTTATTTATATAGTCATTCCATTGTGTGAGGCATTACTAAAATATCCCCAGAGATTATTTAATGCACACAGAGGAATACTTGAAAGTCATATGGAAGTACTATACTACTTTGTATAAGAGACCTGAGCATCTGCAGATTTGGGGCTTTTCAGGATTTCTAAAACCATTCCCTCATGGGTATCAAAGGGTCAACTGAATGTTATTTTATAGCCAAGGAATCCTAGGCTCAGAGGACTGAGATGATTTTCAGTTACACAGTCAAGACATGGTAAGTAGACAGGATAAAAGTTAATGCCCTCCCCATAACACAAATTCATTGTTGATCTCTGGAATAGTCTTCCTTGATTTCATAGTGATAAATAGAATGGTGTCAAGATGTCTGTCATGGTGGCCCTCCTTACTTCTTTTGGTTCTCAGAGGCTCTGTGTAGAGAATCAGTGTGGAAGGTGAAGATGTCAAGACATGATAGGACAGTAAACCAGGTTTCATGAGCACTCAATCACCCTTAGACTGGAGCCCCACCCTGGCATAATCCCCCTAAGGCTGTGCAGCAGGGCAGACACATCCAGCCTGGACATATTTGCTGTCTATGGGCCCTGGACTGAGGCCAGTCCCTCTGGAGGACCAATCCTGGTGGGAGGAGGAGACTTCCTGTGGGGATTTTATGAATGGCATGTGGATGTCGGCTTTAGCAGCAGACTTTGGGGAGGAGGACTCACCAGGTCCCAGCCTCCGACCTGCAGGAGCTCTCTGGTAAAATCTTTACTCACTTCACTTTGCTTACTAATTTTTACTAACTGAAAATCATTTTTACTTTCAATTGAATATATGTATTAAGGCAAAGAATCCACTACTTTCCAGAGCTGTTCAAGGCTCTCCAAGTGTCAGAACGAGAGATAGGGAGTCGTCAGTGCAAAGGAGAAGGGTCAGAGAGAATCTGGTAGTTCAGAACAGCTTGCTAGGTGTGTGTGTGTGTATGTGTGTGTGTGTGTGTGTGTGTGTGTGTGTGTGTGTTGCGGGGGGGGGCGTCAAGTGTCAGCGTTATAATCTGGATGAGCATTGATTCGTCGGAACTTCTTTGCCTGCCAATCATGTTCCCTTATCACTTTTCCAGCCAGCTTTGTGACTCTAAGTGTTGGACGGAGAACTGATAAGGGTAGGTGACTGGTACTCACTGCTTTCCCAAGCCTCGGCTCACCTGCACCTTCTTTTTGGAGAAAAGCTGACATCACTGTCCTTAGGTGCCCCAGAGTAGCGCGGGACTTGAGGAAGAGGCGACCTGGGAAGGGCAGTGAGGTTAGCCTGAGCATCCTGCCTCAGAAGGCTGGGATAGACTTGGAAAGTTTTCATTTTGCTTCAGAATATGTTCTTTGCACTTAGGTTTAGAGGTGCTTCCAGGGGGGCAGTAGATGGGGACTGGAGTCAGGGAGCCCCTGTATTTGAGTCTTACCATAGATAGCCAGATGGTGAATGAAAGGGCTATGGAACTATGGAACTTGGGGTTCCTACTTGAATTTGGGGTTTCTAGCTTTTAAAAGCGTAAGAAAAGAAATTTCTATTTGAGCCAAAGTCCCTTCCTAGCATTTCTCCTCAGCAAACGGCAGACACTCACTGAACACTTTGGTCTTTCTCAGTTCGTAGGACATGCGCTCAGGACATGTTTCACGGGGCTGACTAAACACATTCTTTTGTATTTCAGATGGCTGCATATTGTGTCGTTGGTTCAGACTGATTCTTTATATTTATTAATTACTTTCACCATATCAAATCCAACATATTTCTGTGAGTGAACAAACGGCAGTAATTGAGTGACATGCACGAGTCTAACTCCACCTATATGAACGAGGTCAGGCCACTGGTAAAATTCCTGTGCTATCAATGTTTCCATATCCTGTCTCACTAATTACAGAATGACATGCTGTGCTTTGTAGTTCAACTGAAAAGCTTATTTTTTTTTGTTACAATTAACTATATGTTTTCCTTAAAGGGTAAACACAGTTTTTAGATTATGATGGTACATTAAAACAAGTTTTGAGATAGGGTCTTACTATAGTTCAGGTAGGCCCCTAACTCATGATCCTCATGCTTCAGTCATAAGCATGTACCACATTGCTGGTGAAACAGTTGTAGCTCCCCTCATATACACACATATATATGTATATATATGTACACACACATACATATGAGCACGGATGAGTGATGTGTGTGTCCATGCATGTGTGTGGGAAGGCCAGAGGAGGACATCAAGTGAACTGCTGTCACTTTCTGCTTCATTCCCTTGAGACAGAATCTTTCACTGAACTGGACCTTGTCATTTTGGCTATGTTGGCTGGCCACCAACAGACCTCCAAGGATCCTCTGTCTTCCTTATCCCTTAGCACTGGGAGATGGCTTATTTTATGTGTGTGCTGAAGATCTGAACTCTGGTCATCATGTTTGTTCAGCAAGTGCTCCTACTGAGTGCTCCAGCTCAACTGTAGTTGCTCCTTTGCAGTCACCTGGTGGTTCTGAATGATTCTGACACACAGACAATTATATCAGAACCTCTGAGGTGCAGCTTGGCAGATGTAAAGGACTGTCCAGCAGGCTCTTGGTGTCCTGCTGGGGAGTCTCATTGCTCTAATGCAGTGGTGTAGAAGCTTAGCTGTCTACACATTCTGGTTTGATTGACGTGGATGTGGCCTAGGCCTTGCAGCTATGCAGCATCTTCTCATGGACACTTCAGACTGGTGGGGGCTCGGCTGCAATGACAGCTGATAAACTGTGAGGCCAGGTGCCTGCTTTCTAGCCCTGGATGGCTCTGCAATGCCTGCTGCGACTTTGGCTAAGTTTTTAACCATTGTTATGCCTGTTCATTTTTTATGCAAAGTGGGTCTTGGGGTCAGCAAATAAAGTGGAAGTCTCTTCAAGGTCCTTCCTTCTCTCAGAGGTGGCGGAGTCCGTGAGTGCTTTCACAAGGTTGCATTTACCTGAGGAGACTCAGTACCTGCTGCTCAGATCTGATCAGGGGGCATGGAGAAGGGCTTAGATACCTACAGAATGAAAAAGCAGAGCAGCACGGAGGAAGAAAGTGCAGCCAGAGACTGCCCGCCCCCCTCTCCCACTAGTTAGGAGCTGGCTGGGCAGGTTTGCCGAGAAGTCCCTACCTACCCTTCCTTGTTGCAAGGATGTGTTGACTTCCTGGTGAGACCTTGCTGGGTTCCAAATCACAACCTAACATCTGTGTAGTCTATTCTCCTGTGTGACTTTCTTTTTTAAGGTTCCTTGTAACTCCATTTTTATATAGACTGTTTTCATTTTTTTTTGGATTGGTCCAAAGACATACACATGAAAAGATGGGGAAAAAGCTTGTTTGTCCTTGGGAAATAAGATATTAATGATTAAAAGTAGATGACCCATTTATTTAGGGCTTACTAGGAATGTCTGTGAGTAAAATCCCTTCTCTTTTAAGTTTTAATTAACTCATTTAATTATGAACACCTGTGATCTGAGCTCCTCATTGCTGTTGTCAGATTATAGTTGGGATACTCGAATTCAAAGTGGGTAACTGACCTGTGCCATGTCACACAGAGGATGGAGTCCAAATGTGAACCTATGACTCATGGCTGGTGAGCAGAAAGGTTCAAATGAAGCCTACTTTTCTCAGGTGTGGCCTGAGCATGTGGCTGGAAGGTAGCAGAATACAGTGGGTTTGTTGACTCTGTTCATCCCTGAAGTCCAAGACCCTAACATGCGGCATAGCACATGATGGCCTCAAACTCAATGTCTATAGAATAGAAGGAGCAAATGTGTATAGGTGTATCGTCAGTTCTTACAGCTCCCAGGCTCAACCACACACAGCTTCCTAGAGATGCAAGCCTCTAAATAATATCCCCAGGAAGGGTAACAGAGGGCCTTTCATAGATAGTCATGCTCCTCCTACCCCTTAAGACCCTTCAGACATAATCAGTGGTCTTAGGGAAGCAATTAAGAATATTCAATTTACACTCAGATTTGGATACAAGCAGATCCCAGAGCTGTGCTCAACCTTGGGTCCCCCATTTGTGTAGATATGTAGATAGATGCCTTTGTGTCATGGCACAGCTCCTTTCTAGCCCAGGCAACTCCCCTCCAGGGGTTACTGTGTGGGTCAGGGAGAGGGGAGGCTTGTATGATTTAATATCTATAGAGACCAGCCAGGCATGAGGGCATCCTGCCTTCCTGCTCCAGGCTGCTTCGTGATTGCTCATGAAAAGAAGGCTTATTTCTGTCTGGAAATTCCTGAGGCAGCGGATTTTAGTGTGAGCAATCAATCCCAGGGACATCAGGGGAATGCGGGCTTGTCTACAGAACAGAAAGCCGCACTGGGTTAGATGCAGACATGGGGAGGAAGCTTGGACTTCCTCAGGGGGCAGACAGACAGCCCTGATATTAAATCTCTGCAAAAGAATGTCTTCATGTTTATGGATGGCGGAAGAGGCAAGAGATTATGAAAAGAATGCAAGACATTGGAGCCATATTCCCCACACCCAGAAGAGCAAGCACTCTAAAATGCCCAGATTGAGGCCCTCTAGCCTCAGGCCACCTTTAAGTGAATTTGATTGGCTGGAGTGTAGGCATAGGTCTCTGCCAAGTAGCTGCTTCTCATTCCACAGTTCTACAAGACCAGGATTTCTTTACTTTTTTTTAAATTAAAAAATGCATTTATTTAGTTATGTATTTGTTCTGTGTGTGTATGCAAGTGGAGATCAGAGGGTAACTCTTGGGAGACAGTTCTCTCCTTTAATTATGTAGATTTAAACTGGAGATCAAACTTTGGTTGTCAGGATTGGGCAAGCGCCTTTACCCACCAAACCCTCTTGCAAACCAAAGACCAGGGATTCTGATGACCAGAAAGATCATCACAATGACAATGGAATTTGCCTCTTTCTAGTCAGCATTCTGACACCAGGGGCAATATTTGATTTTTACAACAACTGAAGGCACCAACCATTATTCCCATTAACTGGACCAGAAAACAGTGACCCAGATAATCTACCAGGCCTGCTCAAGAGGCTGCTCAAAAGCCCAAACCCAGCTCTTCCACCTATCCCCAAAGGTTCACAGAGCACTCACTGAGAACTCCAAATCAATAAAACATGAAGCCACATGACTGGTACTTTGTGGAGGCAGTACTTTCTGCTCAGTCACGCACATGAACAGGTTAAGTCCTTAAAGATGGTACTCAAAGAATATACGATTAGCAGAGGTTCCTTGTTTCCTCTGTGGAAGTGGGAAGAGACATTAGGGAAGTGGGGTAGAAGGTGGATAGTGGAAGAGCTGGGACTATTCTGGAAGTTCATGCTCTTTCTAGTTGGTCACATCACCTCTTCTTAAAAGGTTACTACTGTTTGGTCCCTGACCTGTGCCAGATCTTGAGCCCTATTTGTGCAGTCTACACAACTGTTTCTGAAGTATGTTTAAGTAAGAGTCTCTAAGAGACATGCTATACATGGTGTAGTGGATGGGAATTTGAACTCAGGTCCTTGTTATTACAGAGTATGGGCCATCATTTCCCAGGTTGTACTGGGTACAAATGTAATGAGTTATACAGTCTCAGTGAATTGGGAGTTTCTAAAATAGGACAATTTGGGCAGAAGGTCTCAGTGGGTAGCATGGCATAGGTCTGGAGGTGCAAAGGAAGATGGGGCTCTGTCAATCCTGCTTTTGGGGCTCAGGGTTCCAGGCCAGTAAAGCAGTTTAAGCAGAACAATATAAAGGGACAAGGCTTGTGACAGTAAGATGTGTTCTGAAGACACAGAACTTACATAGTACTACATCCATTCTACACACAGGACAATGAGGATCAGTCTGAATACCAAAGCACATTGGTTGGAATCCCAGGTCTCTAGATCTGGAGTCCCTAGAAGATTTATGGCACCATACTTCCTAAGGACCTAGGCCCAGTTAACTCTGCTGTCATCATCCTGAAATTAGGAAAGGAAGCTGTCATTTTCTTTTTGTTCTGAGTGCCAGAAATAATGTAGCCAGCCCTTCTGCTGCTGCTGCTGCTGCTGCTGCTATGGTTTCCTTTTTTTTTTTTTTTTTTTTAAATAAAATAAACTGAGTCCAGGATGGCTGCATGGGCAGAGACCGAGTCCAGGGTGTGGTCTGGGCACATGCCCAGGTACCAGCTGGAGAAAAGCCTAGAACATTGAGGGTGATGGTGATGAAAAAATAAAGAGCAGGACTTCAGGTTTGACAGCCAGTGATCTTAGTGTTGCTGCAGCTGAGCACAGGTGACCTGAGATGAAAGAACCACATTGGAGAGCTACAGGGGATTGATGTGGTACTATGGAAGCCATATGCTCTCAAAATGCATCTCACTATCACAACCTTGTTCCTTTGTCTTATGTTGCTTTGTAAAAGCCATTCTTTGCATACAATTCCCTGAGTTTGTGATCGCAGAGGGAACATCGCTACTGAAAGTGCAACCAAGCACTCACTTCACCAAGGGTGAAGACAGAAACATTTCAGCCTGAAAAGAGGTCATCGCTCACTAATAAAAGCATAGCTTTACATAAACTATGTGAAGGACACAAATATAAATGGAAGAAAATAAGACCAGATGAACAGGCTCCATATGAAGAAATATAAATACCCTGTAGACTAAACATATAAAAGCTGGATGGAGAGCTTAAGGATCAGATTTCAGATCCCTGGAACCCACCTAAATATTGGGTGGGTGTGGCTGCCTGTCTGTACAGGCAGAAGACAGGGAACCCCCAAGCAAGTTCTGGGGGAGCTCCAGGTTTGATTGAGGGGTCTGCTTTCTTGGCTAAAGTGAAAGAGTAATGGAAGGTGATCCCTGACACATCTATGTGCACCCCCATGTGCCACATACATTCAAACATGAATGCACAAACATGCACACCACACACATGAAGATGGAAAAAGAAAAAGATATAAAAATCCAAATGAAAAAGGCAGTGTGAAACATTAACAATAAAAATTAAAGCTTAGGGGCTGGCAAGACAGTTCATCATTCAAAGGCATTTGCCATCCAACTTGATGAGCTGAGTTCTGTCACTTGGTCTCACATGATGGCAGGAGAGAAACTCTGGAAAGATGTCCTGTGACCTTCACATAGGTACTGTGGCACGTGAGTGCCTTTCTTTCTCCCAGCAATCAATCAATCAATCAATCAATCAATCAATCAATCAATTAATCAGTCAGTCAGTCAACAAACAAACAAACATACAAATAAATAAAAGTAACTTAAGATACTTTAACCTTAACATTAATAATCTTGGGATAGGGTTAGCTTACTTAGCAATTGAAGATATATTTAGTAATTACAAAGGAAATGTCACCAAACTTAATAATATAAAAATTCCAAGTTAGCTGTGGCACAAAGCAACATGAATATGAATGATAAGTGGTGGGTGGGGATATGATGTACAGCAAAACCTCCAATGCTGTGGGAACTGCTTGTTCTGTATTATTAGTGCCATGTTCATTAGCTGCAGGTGTCTATTGGCATTGAAGTGAAGCTGGTGTAACTGGAGAAATAAATTAAATATTTTATTTAAGTTCAGTTAGTTAGATGCTGATAGCTACATATCTAGCTAGTGGCTGCTATATTGGCTAACAAAGCTCTTAGAGAGTATTTCTAAAAGTCATATAACTGCTGAAGTACAGTCAGACAGAGAAACCACTTTAAAGAGTAGGCTCAATGCTATAGTGTGAATTCTAATTGGTCTTAATAATAAAAGCCCGGAGCCAGACATCGAGGTAAATGCTGAAAGATCAGAGAGACAAAGGAGCAATTCACAGCCACCTCTTACCTCACCAACTCCTCAGCTGAAAAGGGGCTGAGCTCCTGTCTCTGCTCACCTTATATTCCTCTCTTGGTCCAGCCATATCACTTCCTGTTTTCTCCTCCCAAATGCTGGGATTAAAGGTGTGTGCCACCACTGCCAGGCCTCTATGGTAACTAGTGGCTGACTCTGCCCTCTGCTCTCCAGGCATGCCTTTTTTGTTAGAGCACAAACAAAATATCACTGTGCCCAGCAGTAGACGGCCAACACAAAATGAACCTGTAGGTCCTTTACCTGCCTATTTATTATTATTTTTATTTGTGTTTTTTTTGGAATTCCTGTGTATGCAGTAGTGTATGTCTGCATCTATATGCATTTCTTGAGCTTTTTCTTTATCTTTTCTTCTGTTTTTTCCTATTTCTAATTTATGTTTTTATCTTATTTTATTATCTTTAGATGCCTGTTTATTTTCTAACAAGGAACAGAAAGGATATGGATCCAGATGGGAGGGTAGTTGGGAAGGAACTGGGAGACATGTTGGGGAGGGAAACTATAATAAGAATAGATTGTCTGGAAAAAGTAACTATTTTAAATAAAAGAAAAATAGAAAAAAGGAAGAAGGATAGCTATACAAATGATAGAAATTGATGAGAAAGGACAAATAGCCCAGACAGAGAAAGATAAAGTATGCAAGTTAGAAGTTTTTAAAAGAAATACAAGTGGAAAAATAAATATTTGCTCAAGGACCCCTAAAGGTGTGGAGAAATAGCAAGCCCTATATCACTGATAGGAATATAGGTTACTATAGACCATATGAAAAATTTCCTTTTGCTACTGCAATTCTGTGTGCCTTTGATGCAGCTTACCTTCTTTTCAATAAGGGTGTGTTAAAATAAACATCTTTAACTTACATGTATGTAACTTACATGTATGTGTTTATTTATGTGAATATATTCATGTGTGTAGGTACCCATGGATTCAAGAAGAAGGTGCTGGATCCCCTACAACTGGAATGACAAGCAGATGTGCTCTACCTGACGTGGATGATGGGAATAGTACTTGGTCCTCTGGAAGAGCAGCAAGCCACCTTTCCAGCCCCTAAGAATGCATCTTATAACAACAACAGACACGATCTAAAGGTTGCTGTAAATACATTCCACCATTGTTTGTGAGAGTCCTGGACTAGAAGCATCAACGAAATGACTGGCAGGTGTGCTCTACGATCAAGTGTGAAATGTGGTCACTAGAATTGAGTAAGATGTGCTGAAACTGAATTACTCAAATTCCTATTAAATATCTGGATGGTTTTTAGCATTTTTGCTTTGTTTTAGTTTTAGAAAAACTTCACATGTATACACTATGTTACGATCGCCTCCATCTATTAGCCTTCTTATCTCCATGCCAATGTCTTTTTTTTTTCTAACTCCTCCTCTTCTTACTTACAAGTCTTAAACAAAATTTATTTTTGCCTACTTGGAGATTGACTTCAGAGCCACATACATTCCCAGCAAGTGCTTTCCTGCTAAGTCATACCATATCCCCACATTTCATTTTACTTTTAATCTTGAGACAAGGTCTTATTATGTTTCACAGGTTGGTGTTGAACTGACTCTGGAACTCAGGAAAGCCATCCTCCTGCCTTAGCTTTCACTGTGGCTGGAATTACAGTTTTTGGCCACCGTAAATAATGGGTTTTAGTGTGATGTTTTATTTTTTTCTCTCTCTCTTTAGAAACTGAACTTTAAAAAAAAATTTATTTATTTATTATGTATATAGTGTTTTGTCTGCACTCTAGAAGAGGGCATCAGATGTCCTCATAGATGATTGTGAGCTACTATGTGGTTGCTGGGAATTGAACTCAGGACCTCTGGAGGAGCAGGTAATGCTCTTAACCTCTGAGCCATCTCTCCAGCTGATGACATTTCATTTTCATACATCATTCTACTTGTTCATATTTGCATCTCTGTCACTCTCCTTATCTCTTTACCGTCATTTGTCAGAACTTTTCATTCGTCACACAGCCCTTCTATTTTCATGTCATAGGTTCTGTCACCTTCTTTTGTGTCCCCCACCTTAAGCACAGGAGGATAGAATTTAAGTTTAGATTTTACATATACAAATACGCAGTGTTTGTCTTTTTCCTAAGTCTGGCTTCCTTTGCTGAACATGACAATCTCCAGTTTCATCTGTCTCTTACAAATGCCTTAATTTTATTGCTCTTTACATCTGAACAAAACTCCATTGTATGTATGTAATACATTAAAAATATTTTGCAGTAAAATTTTAGAGCTCATATTTCCTTTCTTCACAAGAATTAAATCACCCAAAATAGAATGTTGGATTTAAGGCATGGTAATTTTTAAGGATGTTTAATAAGTATTGCTATTTTATCTTTTCTAATCTATTTGACCTTTTTATTGTTCTTAATATTTTTTTTTACACAATTATTGTGAATTTTTGTGATCATATGACATTAATTTATTTTACCCACAAAATTACAATTTAGACAGAGATTGGGGGGACTAGTTTGTTTCTCCCTCATGAAAATATCTTATTTACATGATTGACAAGACGACATACTGGAACACTTACACATGATCTGCAAATGAGGTTGGTTAGGCTTCCTCATAGCATGGCCACAATTTAAGAACCAGTGGACCAGGAGTTTCAGGAGCAAGTATATTGTTGTTTTTAGTCTAGCTCCTAAAGCCACACAGCATACCTTTCATTATCATAACAGATCCAGATTTTTTAAAAAGCAATTCAGACTCCATTTTATTATAGGAGACAGACCCACATATACTAAAAAGATTTGTGAGAGGTAAGTTGCTGCTGCTGTCCCCTTTGGAACATAGCTGTGATTGCAAAAGGTGGAACCTATGGTGCAGACTAGCATTTGGACACTAGAGGGTGGATGCTGGAAGCTGTTTCTGTCACAATGCTGGAGGCCCAGTTTATTTCTGCTATGCTGAAGATCTCACACTACAAAACACAGATATCTCTTTTTCTTTGAGGAAAGTCTATAGCCTGGACATAATGGTACACTGAAAATACAATGGAGGAATGATTTTATTGTCCAAAAGCTTCACTCGTGCATTTTTCCATTCATTCATACACCCACCTGCTTATCCATCCATATTCATCCATAGCCACCCTCCCACCCATCATATTATTCATCCATCCATTCATTCAGGAAACATTCATTGTGCACCTAATATGACCCACTGGTTCTTGATGGATGCTGAGGAGACACTAATGAGTAAGTAACCTCCCTGAAAGGCTCTTTCAGCATGGGTTGGGGGAGTTCTCAGAAGCAGCCTTCGAATGCACTGCAGACCAGTGATTTCCTTGTTTATTCTTTGGTGCTCAGTTGGTAGACTGCACCAATAACTTCCACATTTTGTAAGCACAGCTGTTTTAAAGGAACTGAAGTAATGTCTTGCCCCACAAATGGTCTTAATCTGTTACTGAGTTTTTTCATAATGAAGTGGGGCCAGGGTTTCCATCTCTTAAATCAGAATTTGTCTCTTCTTATTGCTGTGTTTCGATTTTTTGAGACAGGGTCTCACTATGTGGCTGTCTTAGAACTCAATATATAGACCAAGTTGGCCTCAAACTCACACAGATCCATTTAACTCTGCCTCTTAAGTGCTGCCACTATACCTGGAATTTTTTTTTGTCTTTAAATCTTGTCTTTGGGTCAACCACTAGGGCCCATAAGGATCACTCAACATAATTAGACATTTCTGTCTTGCCAACATCTACCAAATACCCAACAGCAACTTCCAAATAACTGACTCAAATGCATAATATTATAGTAAATGATGGGTCAGTAGCTCAAGCATATTACTAAGTAGCTCTTAAATTAACCCCATAACTCTTATCTATGTTTAAGCCACATGGCTAGGTACCTTTGCTCATGAAGGATTCTTATCTTGCTTCCTCTGCCTCTGGCTGGTGACTGTGTCTCGGTCTTTCCTCTTCCCAGAATTTTCCAAGTCTAGTTGGCCTGCCTATACTTGTTGTCTGGCTACTGGTCAATCAAAATTTTATTAAACTAATATAAATGACAAATCTTTACAACATCCAAGAGCATTTTCCTACACCAGCTCAACTTTCAAACAGCCATAGAGATTCTGTAGCACTTGGCAGGCTTCTATCTCTTATTGCTTGTACTCCAATCTAGGATCGGAGCCTGGCATTCTTGTTTGTCCCCACTGTTGACACAGCTAGCTTTTACAAAAGAACCTCTTGGTCCTCTGATGGGCAGCTCTGCTCTGGCTGAACCCACAATTCCTTACCCCCACCTATCTTCCCCAAGATTTGGAAATCCTCTGAGCCAACCAGGTTATGAGAATGTAACTAGTTTGTTAAATAGATAAATATGAGGGTGAGGTGGGTTGTTTCCCCCCCGCCCTGTAAATTCTCCGTCATAACTGTGTTCTTCCTTCTGGGTAGTAGCTCTATCAGTGATAGTGCAATCTCCTTCCAGAAAGTTCTGTCAGTTGCCTTTACAAAGAATCCAGCACTGATCATTTGCAAATGCTGGTCTCACATCTATTTAAAGCTCTTCTTTTTTCCCCAGAGAAGGTGAGACATAGAGAGGTTGTTGTTTGAAGTAAAATCTGGAAGCTAGTTTTCACTGAGGGGTGGCAACATGCTCTTTCTACCTGTAGCCCAACACAACCTTTGGAGGCAGTATGGGTGAGAAGGGAAAAATAGGTATTTTCTTTACATCCCAATGGCAATTATCTTTGTGCTTGGCCAGCATTGCCAGGTGAGCTACTACAACTAGGTATAATCTGTTTCCCTTGAGTCATGGTCCTCCCACCCTACCCTATGATATCCCTTTCTCTAAGCACAGGTTACAAAAACATAGATGGCCTGAAGACAGAGTGTATGTCTAACTGGGGACCTCAAACAGTCTTTCATTTGAAAAACACTTTAAATTTATAAGCTATATCAGGAGCCCCCTGAAATAACACCTTATTTCCTACCAGGAATATGCCTGCAGGAAGAGCAGGATGAAATTCCTCTTCTGGCAAATGTGGCATTCCCTGGGTAATACCTGTTTCCCGTTGTTCAGAGCCAGGGCACTGGGAGGTTTACAGGGCTGAGCTTTCTATCTGGCAGTCCTACTCTGGCCTTGCTTCTGGGGACACTACACGGCTGCTGGCTATCAAGACTTCCAAATGTGAGCTAGGTGACACCATTCATTCTGAGAGGAAGGTTTTAGCTGCTATTTCAGAACAAGCAAATGGACAGAGACCCTGTCATTCCAGAGCACCCACAGTTGCTCTTCAGGGGACCATTTGTGAAGGGCTGAGGCTGGAACTCCAGGCTCTTAACTTCTGGCTTCCTTTCTGCTTCTAGTTCTCTGAGGCACTAAGTCACCCATAGGATGGACACTGAAAGAAGTTGCTGGAATGGCAATGTGTGTGCCACCATCATGTGGGTGATTTGGTCTGCAAGACGGCGTAGTGGGGGGAAAATGCTTGTTGCTGAGTCTGACAACCTAAGTTTGATGCTGAGAACCCAGATAGTGGAGGAAGCACTAATGCTGTTCTCTGACCTCTACTTGTGGATGAAGCTCCTTCCCTACAAATAAGTAAATAAAATGCAACGAAAAATTAAAAATATATTTAAAAACCTGAGTCTTGAGGTATGACCTAAAAAGCTACTCAGAGGGGAAGCTGTGCTCAAATGGGAGAGGGGAAGAAAGTGGTCAGAGTTTGAACCTCATTGCTCTTGGATTGCTTGCTTTAAATCTGCACTGACAAAATATATGACTTTTGTCTCCAGGAGCCAACTTAGTCCTGGTTCAATGACCTCTGGGCCCCACAGGGACTGGTCATGGCAAAAGCAAGATAGACTTTAATCTGCTGCTGTCTACATACAGAGTAGCAAGGTGTCCCCATCCCAAGTGTCATCAAGTTCTCCTGGATGTTGTGACACTCCTTTCTTGAGGATGGTTGAAGTACTGGCTCATCTAAAGAATCTATTGACCTGACTGATTCGCAGAAACCTGTCTCATATCTCTAAGTCTCCAAACTCTAGAGTTTTCTCTACTCTCAACTATAGCTCTTCTTTGTTGAGCCTTGAACCTACCTTGGACTCTGGTGTCCTCTCCCCTGGGGTCTGTGCTGGCTTGCCATTCACTCACTAATCTGTGTTGACCGCGGTAGGCTTCTTCTTTATCTGTGCCCTCACTTCCAGACATTCTGTCCAGGACTACCCAAATGTCTTGAGGACAAGGCTTATGGAAACAGTCCCTTTCTCCATGTGTCCATGTCTAAGTGGGCTCTGTGAACACCATTATCAGGTGAAATGTGGCTGTTCAATTCTGACCACTGTTAGTGGTCTTAACCTCTCATCTTGCAGCAGCTCTGCTTTGCCAAAGAAACTTTGATGGTCTCAGAGGCATTGACAACATTGAAGTGAGTTGGCTTAGATGCTCAGCTGAAGGCTAAGAACATCTTAGCCCAAATCCAAGTGGATCAAAGACCTCAACATAAACCCAGTCACTCTGAACTTGATAGAAAAAAGTGGGAAATACCCTCCAATGAATTGGCACAAACGACCACTTCCTAAATATAACACCAGTGGCACAAACACTAAGAACAACAATCAGTAAGTGGGACCTCCTGAAACTGAAAAGCTTCTGTAAAGCCAAGGACACTGTCAATAGGACAAAACGACAGCCTATAGAATGGGAAAAGATTTTCACCAACCCTACAAGTGACAGAGGACTGATCTCTAAAATATATAAAGAACTCAAGAAACTAGAGTTCAAAACCTTGAATAACCCAATCAAAAATGGGGTTCAGAACTAAAAAGGGAATTCTCAGCAGAAAAATTACAAATGGCTGAAAGGCACTTGAAAAAGTGCTCAACTTCTTTAGCCATCAGAGAAATGCAAATCAAAACAACTTTGAGATACCACCTTACACCTGTCAGATTGGCTAAGATAAAAGACACAGATGACAGCCTGTGCTGGAGAGGTTGCAGAGCAAGGGGAACACTCCTCCATTGTTGGTGTGAGTGTAAGCTTGTTCAGTCACTCTGGAATGCAGTATAGCGGTTTCTCAGAAAATGGGAATCAATCTTCCCAAGAATCCTGCAATACCACTTTTGGGTGTATACCCTAAAGACGCACAGTCGCACTCCAAAGGCATTAGCTCAACTATGTTCATAGTTGCATTATTCATAACAGCAGGAACTTGGAAACAACCTAGATTCCCCTCAACTGAAGAATGGATTAACAAACTTTGGTACATCTACATAATGGAGTACTACTCAGCAGTAAGTAAAAATGATATCCTAAAATTTGCAGGCAAATGGATGGATTTGGAGACTATCCTCCTGAGCGAGGTCTCACAAACCCAGAAAGATAAACAGGGGATGTACTCACTCATTAGTGGACTCTAAACAAAAAAGCAAAAAGCAAAGCATGTACAAGCTGCAAACCACAACCACTGAACAGCTTGGGATCTGAAACACCTTGGATTGGCACCTTGGATGCCACTCCCTGTAGAGGAACACCTGACTCAGTCTTGATGTTGGGGTGAGGAAACTGGATCTGCCAGGAGTGGATGTTGAACTAAGCCATATTGGGACATTGGGACATTCTGCCCTTGCTGGGGAGGAGATGGGGAGATGTGGAGAAGAGAGAGTGACTGGAAGGGGTGGGAGGGGGAAGGAACCTTGAACAAGGATATATATGGATAGAAAATGTGGCTTTATTCATAATTTAGAAAAAAGGAAAAAAAAGAGCACAGTTGCCATTTGAATCCTCCCTGACAGCCTGGCTTGAAGGCCTCTGCTTATGTGTCCATGTGGCTGGTTGATACTTTTCTCATTTCTGCAGAAGCTCATCATCTGATGGCATCCTCTAATATTCTCATTGTGTGGGTCTATAGAAGGATTTCTAACCCTCCCAATTGTGCTATTAGGGACTACAAAATGCAGAATTTCACTGTATCAATTGATGTGCCCACTGAGAGGGAATCTATGTCCTAGCAGAGTTCCTTATGTTGAATTTGGACAATTTTGATTCTGGTTCTCTGGTTTCAGCAACTTTTCTGATATCCTTGGAGGTTACAACAAATGAATTCTTCTGAACTAAGGGCAAGTTACTTTTTCAGGCTCGCTTTGCTCTTCCCTTCTAATGAAGAGTCCTTCTGGTTATTATGAAATGTGGGTTGTCATGGTGATGGAGGAAAGGTCCTGAATTGGAGAAGGAATGATGATTAATGTTAAAATAATTCAGAAAGTCTCCTGCTCCTGAGCTGGGTTCAGAATCCTGCTTTGTCTCTGTTCATGTGCTGGAGATTGTCTTGAGGTCAGCAAAATCTTAAGGCCCTGGAGACCCAGAGTAACTTGCCTGCTTGTATTTCATGGGGGCTCCAGGAAGATGGTTGTTTTGGTTATAGTAAGATTCTCTGCCATGCTTTTCATTCTCTATGAGGCTTTTTGTTCTCCATCTCTTTACCCTCTGTTGTGATGTACCCCCCACAGATATAATATACTCTTTGTGTGTGTGAAGGGGGACAGTGTCTCATGTAGCCACTGTTAACCTCAAACTCTCCATGTAGCCAAGTATGGGATATAGAGGAAGGTTGGATTAAATGTGTGCTGTTGACAGGAGCATGGCTGTGCCAAGGATCTTAGTGCCTTAGACCCATGGGAGTGGCAAAGCTCTCCCCAGGACAGGCTCGGGGAATTGGCAAAGCCTTTCTCTGGTCCAAGTGTCTATGAATGATTGGCCACTGGTTGACAACACTATCAACTACAGCTCCCTCCTCCTAGATGATGGCAGCCCGAGACTGCTTCTTTACAGAGATCTCCTACCAAGATTTAGCTAAACATACCTTATTGTTCAATTGTATATCATAAAGCCACTTTTATTGATTAAGATATTAAAAAATAAATACACTGAAATTTCAGGGTTCTGATATAGTTGGGGCTCTTGATCAGAGTGAGTAGCACATCCCACAGACCCCAGCTTTTTTATATGTGCATCCATCTGTTCTTTCTTTATTCCCCTATCACCTCAATTAGGTCAATCCCTGAAGCTGGGCACTGTGCAGCAGTCAAGGATGACTTTGAGCTTCTAATCCTCCTTCCTTCACCTTCTGAGGACCAGGATTATAAGCATTCATCACCATGCACAGTTTATGATGAAGTGCTGGAGACAGATACGAAGGCTGGTCCATGCATGTTAGTCAATTGCCCTACTAAGGGAGCTGCATCCCCAGGCCCAAAAAACATGTTCCTGCTCTTTGTTATAGTCCCAGGCATTCTGCAGTGGCAGATGTTTGGGCCTGGTAAGATAGCCTCCTGAAGCCACCCATGTAAGAATGCTCTTCAAGACCTCTTCTGTGTACATTCCTGAGCTGGGGAGCTTGATTATTTTCTGCACACATGCTGCACCTACTGGTCATTTCCACTTGGCATCTTGGTCTGTTCTCTCCCTGCTTCATGGTCCCTGGCCAGCCCTAAATACCTCCTCTTCCATGATGTGCAGAATTGTCATGGCAATAAGATACTATTTTAACCTTACAATTGCTTTCTAATTCTTTTTGACAACTGCTTGAGCTGAAGTCTACATGCTGCATCTTTAGAAAAATCCTATAGTATTAGTCTTTCTGGGTAAAGTAGGAAATTGAAAACTATCTGACACAGTTTCCGAGGAAAACTGTCTTGTCAGAGAGCCTTTCTTTCCAAGGATAGAAACTTAAGAACATTTCGGCTTTCCTAGCAGTTTTTGTTTGTTTTATTTTAGACATATAACAGGTGTCCTGTTGGCTGTTTAGAGTGGGCTGGCCTTGAACATTACCTTGACTTCTTGTATTTCTGGTAAAAAATTAGGATACCAGCATCCCTGCTATCTGGCCAGTAATGAGCAGTGACTATGCTAGGCACTGGATGGGGCTATGATACATCAGGCAGGATCCCACCTGTGATGATATATTGAATATTGAATAAAATTAGTCACCCTCAAGGATTATAGTATGATAAGAAAGGAAAGGCGCACACTAGTCCTGCACTTCATGTCAGTTCTTCCAGAAGGTTTCAGAGAAAGAACAGCTGTCTCTGGGAGATGGTCCTGCTCAGAATGTTAGAAATGTGTTTGTTTGTCAATCAGGGATCTCTCCGATTTGGTCTTCTGTTGGCCTTTTAATTTTCATCTTTAAAAATTGGAAGTAGATTTTTATATACAGTATATTCTGTTTATGATTTCCTTTCCCACTGCTTCTCCCAGATCCTTCTCACTTCCCCTGCCATCTAGACCCATACCTTTGTCTCTTCTTAGAAAACAAAAACAATATATGAGGAATAATAATAAAATAAAATTAGAGAACTGAAACCAACCAAACAAATCAGAATAAGACAAAGCAACCAAACAAGAAAAAGATCCAAAGAAACATGCATAGAAGCAGAGAAACATACACGAGACATGCATAGGCTTGGAGAAACACATAAGAGATGGTGGGCATAGACACATAAAACGCACTATCACAAATAGGGATTTCATAAAAAACACAAGTATAACATGTACACTAAAGTGTATCGATTTTGTTTCACAAGGGAAACTCCCATGATTCTTCAAGGATGACCCCAACTAAGACTCCTAGCAATAGTGGATAGGTAGCTTGAGCTGGCTGTCTTCTGTAATTATATTGGTAACTACCCTGATTGCCATCAGGGAGCTTTCATACAGTGACTGATTGAAACAGATGCAGAGAGCCATAGCCAAGCACTGTGCTGAGCTCATGGAATCCTGTTGAAGAGAGGAAGGAAGGATTATACAAGCCAGAGGGGTCAAGGTCATCAGCAGAGAACCCACAGAATCAACTAACTGAGTTCATAAGTGCTTGTTCAGCTCCTAGTGGTGGAAATAGGGCCGGTCTTTAAGGCTTTGACTGGCTTCTAGGAACCTATTCCTCATACTAAGTTCCCTGGCTCACCCTTAGTGAAAGGGGAGGAGTTTATTCCTACCTCACCTTGATATGCCATGCTTTATTGACACCCATGGGAGGCCTGCCCTTTCTGAACAGAAATGGAGAAGGAGTGGATTGGGGGTGGGGAGGTAGACAATGAGAAGAGAGGAGGGAGAGGAAATTGCAGTCAGAATACAAAAGAAATGAATAAATTTAATTAATAATACAATGAAACATATTAAAATTATCAAATAATTAATAAAAATATTATATTAAAAAAGAGTGCAATAGCCAAATATGATGCTTGAAAGTCAGTTTTTCAAACCGATGCCCTCATTCCTATGACTCAGTTTTCCACTCCCTTCTTCTGAGATGATCCTCCAGCCTTGGAGGAGGTGATATGAACAGTCCACCATGGCGGGTTCTAATTCACCAGGTCAGTGCGAGCAAGCCTGTCCTAATTGTGGGTCAGTAGAGAAACCTGGAGGCCAGGCAGAAGGGAAGGCAGGTGGGCGAGGCGTTCTGATTCTGGGGCTTCACTTGCTACTACATGTGTTTGGGTCACAGAGTCTGGGGCCAATGCACTTCTGAGCTAATGGGGCTTTGCAGGAAGAAAACAGCCGCTGTGGGGGAGGGATGACAGAGTCACTGTGATGACACCTTAGGCTCCTTGAAAATAAATGCCTACATAAAAGAGATCTGCAAAATTCCCCAGGAGCACATGGCTAGAGGCTAGGCAGCAGTTAGAGGCATGGGAAAGCTTTGGAAGAACACAGTCATTGATAAAGGGTGTTATCAGGGATGCTGAGATGGTATTAACAGTTGGAAAAGAAATGAGGTGTTCTGGATGCACATGTGCTGGTTCCTAGTAACTTTTGAAAGTGGCTAATAGACATGGATTTCACAAATAACTCTGGGATCTTGCAAAGGTTGATACCATCTTTTTAGATCCATAATGATATCACCTGCCTCTCTCTCTCTGTCTCTTTCTGTCTCTCTCTCAAAAACTGTCCCCCACTCTCGCTGTGCGGGTGTATGTGCATGTGCACTTATGTGTGTTATATGTGTAGAAGCATGTATACAAGCACTTACACACATGGATGCAGAGGTCAGAGGAAGACACTCGGTATCCTGTTCTGTCACTTTCTACATTGTTTTCTGAGCCCGGCTCTCACCATATTTGGCTAGACTGACTCGGCAACAAGCTCCAGGGATTCTCATGTCTCTACTCCACATGGCCTTGGGGTTCTAACATAGGCATGTGGACAGCCGGGCCTGACATTTTATAGGGTCCAAACTCGGTCTTAATTCTTGTGTAGCAACTGCTCTTACCCACTCAGCCACCTTGCCAGGCTCCATTCACATTTCTCTTTTAAAAATGGGTTTACCATCTGCGAACTGGGTAGCCTTGTGAAAGCTACTTAATTAGTGTTGAAGTTTCTTCCTGTGCAGAGTAGGGACAATAGTGATAATTCCCTCATAGGGGTTTGCGAAGAATTAAATAGAATTGTTCCAATTAATAGTACTTGTCATCATTAGCATCATTGTTATGGCTGATCACAGACTGACAGGTTGGAGATTTCACTTGCATCCTTTTTTGATACCATTCAGCATCTACTGAGTTTATTGCTTGGGTCAGGAGCTCTGACAGGTACTGTCAGGGGTAACGAAAAAGCATAGGACAAGCTTTCTGTTCCATGAGATCTGACACTAGAGCTGGTGACAGTCTACATGGAAATGCCTTGAATGCCTAGCAGACATGATAAACACTCAGGCACAGAGAGATAAGCAGAGCTCAGAGGTTGGGGTGAAGACTGGCTGAAGCTGATGCAGAGATGTCTGTCTCTGCCCACTGAGCTGATGTATGGCTTAGCTGCAGCTCACCAGTTTGGTTCAGTTATTTTTGGAATGGTCCTGTAATAGTTTTGCTTCTGTGAGTGCAGGGAAAGCTTAGCAAGTGTCTTTCCTAACCTACACTGTGCCTCCCAATGTACTCAGGGATACTAATTGGATGCCAAGTGGCTTCTTTCCTGCTGCAGGAAATGTCAGGTTCTAATAATACTCCATTATTAGAGCCACATAATTTCCTGTCTGGACAATCTAACATCCTCTATACTACTCTTTCTGTTTAAACACTCTCTTATGATAGATCCTCACCCATGCTGCACTGGGGATTCCATTTTACTTAAAAGACTTGAATAGTTCCCTATTAGATAGTCTGGGAACTAGAAAAAATGGAGAAGGGCATAAGTGGACTAAGACTGCTTCCAAAGACACTTGTGGGGCATCTGTGTCATTAGAGGTCCTGGTCTCAGGATATGAGGAGCGATTCTACCAAAAGTTATAACATGAGACCTCTTAAATTTCAAATCGGGGCTGTTACTTGATAACTCTGAGTGTCTGTTATGATTGATTATGATTAAGTTGAAATGGAATGCTGCCAGCAAGATGGAGAAAATGTATGTGGCACAAAGGTGATACTCTGAGGCAGCTTTTATACTCCCTACCAATTTTGATGAACGAATGTTGCAGTCACAGTTTGAGAAGGGCGCTATGACTAGATGTCTGGACCACAAGATCAACGACAAATGGCAGCTCTCCTGGAGAAGAGGTGCTGAGAGTGAAGTCTTCCCATATGGAGGTCAGTGGAAGCAGATGAAAGGAGCAGCCGTGGCCTTCAGACCAGCCACATCAGCAAAAGCTGTGGTCCAGTCACCTTTTATTATTCATTTGTATGTGTGTGGTGTATGCGAGTGTGTATGCATGTGTGCATTCATGGGGAGGCTAGAGACTGACGTTAGATGTCTTTCCTCTATTGGTCACCACATTTCTTTTTGAGACAATGTCACTCATTGAATCAGAAGCTCATCAGTTTGACTAGGCTGGTCAGCTATTGAGCTCCCAGGATTGGTCTGGCTTGCTGTCCTCTTCCTGGAGGCTGGGATTCCAAGCATATGCTGTTGCTTTTTCACATGGGATCTCGGGACCCAAACTCAGGCACCAGTGCTTTCGTAGTAGGCACTTTGCCAACCAAACCACCTCCCTAGCCCCTGAAAAGGAGAGCCTTCTGAGTCTTCAAGAGACTATTCCCAGAAGTTCGGTCAATCACATAGGTCTGTGGCCCACAAAGTGGACTGTCCTAGATTTTGTTAATCACCAATCTGACTTTGCCCAGGTTCAGGTCTGAAGCACTTCATTTTCTTTTGGCTACAGGGAGTGCTGCAGGCAGACACCTTTCAGCTACATCTCTCTTCAGAGATTGTCCTCAGCTAGAGAGCCATCTCAAAGTTCTGTTCCTTGGTGGTACAGTCTAAATCTCATGACTGGGTCATACAAAGATTAAAAAGTCTGCTCCCCTTGCGCCAGGAACATGGGAACACTCTTGAGGGCTAGCTGACATTCTTTTTCCTCACATGATCGGCTGAGGTCTTGTTTTAATGCATCACAACCCAACTTCCTGGACTATCCTTCAGATGCTGAACTCAATGACACATTCTAATAAACTTTTTATCTCCAAGTCTGTTCTTGAGAAATGTAACTTGTAACAGCCCCATTCATCATCCCTCCGTAGGGGAGGGGGCCCCACAGAGTTGGCTCAGAACATACCCAGACACCAATTCTCAGCACCAAGGAGATTTATTAACCCATAAGGACAAATGCATGGCGTGGGGGGCGGGGATCCTGATTGGGCAGATTAGCCAGTGTAGCCAAATAATGTATTTTGATTGTTGGAACTCTGTGTTTTGATAGTTGAACCTTTGTGATCAGTTTCAGGAGTGAGTCAGTAGTGAAATAAAGGAATGAGCCTTGGGGACTAGCTTTAGGAATGTAATGGTTGAGCAAAGGAAAGGAAGGAAAGAAGTGTAACATCTGTCTGCAATGGGCCTGCTAGAGAACACTCACCCTTCTACCAACTGCTAAGAACATTGTTATAGAGAATTTGAGGCACTCTATCTTAGGCCCTGAGGATGTAATCACATTACATAAATTTATTACAAGCTAACATGACCATCTGAGTTTCAAATAACTTTGAAGCCGTTATATCATTATATCAGCCACAAATGAGTCATATATGAGTTTCTGTCCTTAAAAAGTCTCTGTTATTTTGGATCTTTGTCATATGAAACTGGGCAATTTAGATACACATATCAAAGTAGAGATGGAGAATCTGAATTGAATAAATATACAAATGAATAAATAAATTTGGGAGATGGACTTGTGAGGCAAATGGTTAGGTGGTATTGGAAGCTGTTAATGAATAGACAGAAGGAAGAGGAAGAGGCCAATGACTGAACCTGGGTACAATAATTAGAACAAAAAGAAGAGAAGGGTTAAAACACAGAGGCAGAGTCAGAGGGACTATCATAGATGATAACTAGAAAAGTGCTGCCAGTTTTGAAAACCATAGGGTAAAGAAAAACAAGACGCTTCAAAGAAGGTTTAGCCTATAGGTCCTAATCTCCAACATGATGGAATACCAACTTTGATAAAGAGCAGCGATAGCTCTTTCCTGGTCAGCCTTAGACATCATGCTTTAGTAATAATCCACTGTGTTTGTTACTTCTGTACCCGTGGAGCTGTTGCAAGTCTCAGCCCCTTTGTTCATGTGGACTCCTTGCCCTTTCACTGGGCTAGCTTCTGTTTATCTGCTTTGACTTGACTTGCCACTGCTAGTACCAAGATGCCTTCTTTGGCTTAATTCTCTGCCGCATTACCTCCAAACATTAGCTCTGCCTTTGGATAACTATCTGTTTTCTATTATGGTCCTGATGGCATTGCTTTGCCATTGTGGCTGACACTATCTTTTCATTGTCTACAGTGGTTTGTGAAACTCTATGGTACATAGCATGGAACATCAGTTTACACCACAGGTTATGGTTGAAAGCCAACAAGTACTCTACAGTTATCTGTGAAATAAAATAAGAGTTCACTACAAGTTATAAAGTTTGCTTAAATTTTCTGTCTGTGTAAGAATCTCATCACAAAAATCTTTTATAGGATATTACCCACATTTTACTTAAAATGCTAACTTTGTAAAATCCATGTGCAAACTTTTGGCTATCAGACACATTGGAGAGATACTCACAAGGACTGTCCACTGCTGGTCCAGCTTCCATTACAACTCATGCCTCAACCCTCAGGGGACCTGCCCACTTTTCTACAATTCTTGTTACAAGAACATTTAAGTAGAATTTTCTCATTCTTCCCAGCTACCTTTAAACCTTCTTCTGTGAACAAGAGACGTTACCTCCCACTCTTGATAGGTTTCTGTGCTAGTCCTAATTTGGAAATAATCACTACAAATTGGATTTTTATTCAGCACCTCCTACACCTCCCTGTGAACTCTAGCACATTAACAAATACCAAAATATTCATGCAAAAATATTTCTCCCTTTAGAGAACACTGCTCTCTGTTCAGGTACCTCTGTTTAATGTCATCTGATCAGAGTTGACTGTGCATTTAATTATAATCCTACTATAGCCTGACATCATTGTGTCAGACGTACAGGGAAGAACTCTGAGCTGGGGCAGGGAGCAGAAAACAGTGGAAAGACAATGGCACATAAGGTACAGAAGAATCCTAAAATGAGGGAAAAAACTGAAGCAGAAGATACAGTAACAAGGAATAAATTAATAGTACTCACATAAGTGAAGGGTATAACCTCCCACCTAGAATCTGAAGTGTCATGGAAGATGTCAGTTTCTAGAAGAAGCAGAGACTTTCTTTACTGCTATGAGGCAACCCATTGCCACACATTTCACTCTGAAAGTTCTGTTTGGTCAGAACCAATGGGAACAGGTTTGTGGGAGTAGGGAGTGTGGAATGTCCCTTGTAGAACAGTGTTCTTTATGGGAGAAATTTTGTTCCCTATGCAAGTTTGGCACTGTTTGAGACATTCTCGGTTGTTACAGCCAAGGTCTGGGTGGGGATTTCTCTGGCATCTGGTGGGTAGAAGCTATGGGGACAGTGAAACATCATACAGGTGGCAGACACACTCTGCAACAGAGATTGTCAGCTGCACTGAGTGATCAGTAGAACTAAGATGGCATCCCTTGCAGATAAATTGTATTTGCAGAAGGGAAAAATAAAATCAGTCAAGTAAATAACTATATGCTGCTTACAAAAGCTCATCTTACAAAGGTTGTTACAGAAGATGGTAGTTAACACAGAAACTCACAGCTGGCCAGTGTGCACAGAGTGTCAGTGGAGTGCTTACCCATAAACGGGACATCTACATCACACCTCTCCTCAAGTCTCAGGAGCCTTTGTAGAAGAAGGGAAGGAAACGTTGTAAGAACTAGAGATTGGGAGGAGGGGAGTGAAACAATGCCTTCTGGATGTGCACCACTGTCCTTATGAACTCATAGTAAGTACCATGGTTGCCTGCACAAGACCTGCATGTGGTCAAGCCAGTCAGCAGTCTAGCATGGAGTGGGAAGGAATTCATAAACCCCAACCTTAACTGAAGAGCTATGAAAAAATGATGGCTTCTGGGAGAGAAAGTCAGGTTTCTCTAAGGTTAAGACTCCTTGTAGGCCAACCATGCTGCAGTGAATGGCCTTATATCTAGGAGTACACATGAACTGAGCTAGCAAACACAGAAAAACACACACAATTGGAGTTGATGGGCTATTCAAATAAAATGATGACAAGAAGTTGGGAGTGCGTAGGAAGTGTGGTTGAATCTAAGAGTAGTCTATGGGAAGGAGCAGGTGCGGATATGATCAAAATATACGTATGAATATTTCAAAAATAAATAAGAATGTTTAAAAGGCTATGCATTCATATCAGAAAACACAAACAAAATAAAGAATATGATTTAAATGTAAATAAAACCTTAATTTAAACAACAAGAAAGATAAAAGCAGAACGTTATGAAGAAAAAGTTTACAGTGGCCAAGGTTGGTGCAGCTCTTTCGTCACTGAAATATCGGCACAAAGAAAAACTGCAAAATCCACTGAAGACCTAAAAGAGAAAGGAGCAGAGACAAACCAGCAAGAGAAACCATCAGCTTAGCTGATGGTCCATTCTTTACTAAATAAACACAGGCATTACGGATGATAAAGTGAACACTGTACCTAAAAAACAGAACTATGCCCTCATTCAAAAACCTCTAGAACTTCCATTTAAAAACCATAAAACTGCCAGTCAACATTAACCTATCAAACAAAAACAAAACACAAAAAAGAACTTCTTCCAATAATATTTAAAGATCTTAATGCAACAAAACTAAAAATAAAGATAAAAGCACTAATGAAAAGCCCCAAATTTCAGTGCTATCCTTAAACAACTTTTTTTTTTTTTTAAGGAAGGGTGCTAAGTGAAACTCAAAAGCTGAGCCACCTGGTGTGGCAGCAGTTAGATGCATGTAGCACTGGAAACTGGGTCAGCCTGGACATTGCCATGAGGATAAACAGTGGCTTTCTATGATAGAACATGAGGAAAGAATGTAAAATGTTTTATCCATATGTTTTTTATTGGTTACACCTTCAACTGTTTGTATTTTAAGTATACAAAATGAAATATAACATACTATTAAAATCATTTTCACTGCTGTCTAATTCCTAATCTTTAAAATGTAGATTCTGTGTTTAGTAGGAACAGATGTTATTACATTTTGATTAGACACCTCTGCTCTAGATCAGTAAGAACCAGGAGCACATGACAGAGCCCTATCAAACACAATAGAATGTGGCTAAAGAAATTTTAACAAAAATTTTTATTTTATGATACTCTGAATTTTGTTGAGAATTTTAGCATCAATATTCATAAGGGAAATTGGTCTGTAATTCTCCTTCTTTGTTATGTCTTTGAGTGGCTTGGGTATTAGGGTAACTGTGGCCTCATAAAAAGAGTTTGGCAAGATACTTTCTTATAGTTATATTCCAGAGATAGTGACATGTAGATAGTTGGTCAGAAATGAACATTATCAATCAAATATATGGTTGGAGCTTTGCATAAATCAAATCACTGCTAAATAAAATTAAAAAAATAAAGAAGAAATTATTGTACAAAAAAGAGTTTGGCAGTATTTCTTCACTTTCTACTGTACGAAACAAGTTGAGGAGTATTAATATTTTTGAATGTCTGGTAGAATTCTGCACTGAAACCATCTGGACCTGGGCTTCTTTTAACTTGGAGGGCTTTTAGTGACAGCTTCAATTTTCTTAGGGTTATAGGTCTGTTTAGGGATTTAATCTGATCTTGATTTAATTTTGGTAAATGGTACCTGTCCAGAAAGCTGTCCATTTCTTCTAGGTTTTCCATTTTTGCGGAGTATAGATTTTCAAAGTATGACCTGATAATTCTCTGGATTTCCTGGATGTCTGTTGTTATGTCCCCCTTTTCATTTCTGATTTTGTTGATTTGGATACTCTCTCTCTGCTCTTTGGTTAGTTTGGATAAGGGTTTATCTATCTATCTTGACACTCTCAAAGAACCAACTCTTTGATTCATTGATTCTTTGTATTGTTCTTTTTGTTTCAATTGTATTGATTTCAGCTCTAAGTTTGATTATTTCCTGTCGTCTACTCCTTCTAGGTGAGTTTGCTTCTAATTGTTGTAAGATTCTCAACTGTGCTGTTAGTTCTCTAGTGTGGGATTTCTCTAGGTTTTTCATATAGGCATCTAGCACTATGAATTTTCCTCTCAAGACTGCTTTCATTGTGTCCCATAAGATTGGGTTATGTTGTGGATTCATTTTCATTAAATTCTCGGAAGACTTTGATTTCTTTCTTAACTTCTTCCTTGACCCAGAGGTGGATCAGTTGAATGATGTTTAGTTTTCATGAGTTGGTAGGCTTTCTGTGGTTTTTGATGTTGTTGAACTCTAACTTTAGACCATTGTGGTCTAACTCTGGAAGCTTCTGTAAATATTTATTAAATCCATTTGTATCATAACCTCTGCTAGACTCCTTATTTCTGTGTTGAGTCTCTGTCTGGTTGACCCATCCAAGGGTGAAAGTGTGGTATTGAAGTTTCCCACTATTAGGGTGGGAGAATTGATGTGGGATTTGAGCTTTAGTAGTGTTTCTTTTACATAGATAGGTGCCCTTATATTCGGGGCATAAATATTCAAGATTGAAATCTCATCTTGACCAATTTTTCCTGAGATGAATAAGTAATGTACATCCTGGTCTCTTTTAATTGATTTTAGTTTGAAGTCTACTTTGTTCGCTATTAAGATGGCAACCCCAGCTTGTTTCTTAGGGCCATTTGCTTGGAAAATCTTTTCCCAACCATTTACTCTGAGCCTGTGTCTGTCTTTAAGGTTGAGGTGTGTTTGTTGTATGCAGAAGGATGGCTTGTTTTTGTATCCATCATGTTAGTGTGTGTCTTTTTATAGGTGAATTGAATCCATTAATGTTAAGAGATATTAGTGACCACTGATAGTTATTTTCTGTTATTTTTGGTGGTAGCTTGTATGTATTTCCTTTCTCTGGGTTTTTTTTCCCTCTGGGATTATTGATTGTTTGTGGTTTCATGTGTTATCTGGAATCCTTAGGTTGGAATTTCCCCTCTAATGCTTTCTGAAGGACCGGATTTGTGGACAGGTATTGTTTAAGTCTGATTTTGTCATGAAATATCTTGTTTCCTCCATCTATGGTGATTGATAGTTTTGCTGGGTATAGTAGTCTAGGTTGGCAGCCATGCTCTTTTAATGTCTGTATAACTTCTGATCAGGACCTTCTTGCTTTCATTGTTTCCATTGAATAGTCAGGTGTGATTCTGATGGGTCTGCCTTTATATGTAAGTTGGCCCTTTTCTTTTGCAGCTCTTAAAATGTTTTCTTTGCTCTGTATGTTTTGTGGCTTGATTATTATGTGGCAAGCAGACTTTTTTGGGGTGGTCATACCTATTTGTTGTTCTGTAAGCTTCTTGTATCTTTATAGGCATCTCCTTCTTTAGGTTGGGAAAGTTTTCTTCTATGATTTTATTTAATACATTATCTGTGCCTTTGAGCTGGAATTCTTCTCCTTCCTCTATTCCTATTATTCTCAGGTTAGGTCTTTTCATTTTGTCCCAAATTTCCTGAAAATTTTGTTATGGCCTCTTCTGTTTTGGTGTTTTATTTGACTGATAAATCTATTTCCACTATTGAGTCTTCTACTCCAGCATTTCTCTCTTCTATCTCTTGGATATCTGTAGTTCCAGCTCTTTTCTTCAGATTTTCTATTTCTACTTTTGTGTCATTTTTTACCTTTTTATTGCTTCTATTTCAGTTTTTAGCTCCTTGAATGTTTCTTTCATTTTTTTGGTTTTGCTTTTCTTGGTTTTCTTTCAAGGATTTGTTCATCTCTTCTAATTTTTTGTTAGTATTTTCTTCTATTTCTTTAAGGGAATTTTTTATACCCTCTTTCAAGGCTTCTGTAATCTTCATAAAGGTGTTTTTGATGTTTCCTTCTGTTTCCTATGTTTGGGTCTTGATGTTGTAGAACCACCAATAAGATATCTTCATGTAGTGGGATTTAGGTATTAGTTGGAGAAACTTGGAGGCATGTTTTTGGAGTGCTGGGAGCCTGAATTGGGCTTGGCCAGAGCCTCTTTAGATGTTGGGACACTGACCTACTTCCTGTTTGTTCCTATATTCTCAGGGAGCAGATCAACCATCCATCATGAGAAATTCCACTCTCCAAAAATTTTCTTAACATTCAATTATATCAGTAAGTGTTTATGTAACCATTAAGAAATATTAATCCTATATATAATATATTGCTAATAGATATTTTACAATATCTGGTGTCCAACCTGGGTTTATTTTTCATATAGCAATAGAATTTTTCTGGGATTTGTTAAATAAAGGTCAAATTGAGCTTTAAAATAATTTACGTATTATGATCAGTGTTTATTTGTGTGTGGAGGAAGATCATGTGTGATAGTGTGCATAAGAAGGTCAGAGGATAATCCTGAGGAGATGGTTTACTTCTTCCTTCTTGGGTTATGTTATATTGATGTCCCAAGTGAATTTTGTTTGATATGTTCTGTTAAGATTAGAACCAGAAGAACATCTGAAACAGAAAAACAATGAATGTGAAAATGCTTCTATTAGGTATTAAAAACAATGTTAAAAACCATAGAACAGAAAGACTTGGTGGGTCATGCTTATGATCCCATTCAGGAAGTAAAGAGAGGAGAGTCACCTGCTTAAGAGAGACCTAGTATATATAAGCAAATTCTGAATTCTAGTGTAGTCAGGGTTACCCAGTGAGACACTGAATCAACCTGCCTATACTCTGCTAAAACATAAAAAAATAAAACAATGCAAAGTATCTTATGAGCTTATAGATATTTAACTATGCTATAATTTTAGGGCAGGATAAAATGAAGAGATTAATGTGAGAGACTAGAGAATTCAAAAATGAATTCAAGGACATCTAGGAGTTGAATATTTAATTAAGATGACATGATAAAGTTTTTTTTTTTTTTTTCCACAAGAATGGGTTAAGCAAACCATAGTGCTGGAAAAGTGACTAGTTATTTAAAGAGACTTCATTCAAACAAACAGCAAAAGGATTTTTGCTAGGTGAATATGGATGACTGCACAGACATCAAGTAGGTGGACAGATGGGAAGACTAGTCCAGAAAAATCCTTGCCCCTAAAATATACTTTAGTCCATCAGGCTTTGTCAAAACTCATATTTCCAGTTTTCTTCTGAAGCAGAAAGAGATGTAGATAACAAATATTAGGCCAAGATGTAAGCAACAGTATCTTCTTAGAGAAGATTATTCTCTTAGAGAAGAACAGTATTCTCTTAGAGAAGAAGATACAAATCATCTACAAAGACAAGAAATAAAGCAGCTGGAAAATGTGACCACTGAAAAATGCCTGTTCGGGATACTCAATCATTGCCAGACAGAATCAGTTGGGAAGATCCCTTGGAAGAGACCCCTTTCACCACAGCAAAGAGGGATAGTTGCTTCCGAATGCCAATCCAGAATGTTTATGACCCAAGCTGACAAAGCCATAGTACTTTAAAAAAGTGTGTGTATGTGTGCATGCATGTGTATGTGCATTCGTATTTTTCTGTTTCAGCAGGTGCAAAGGCAGAAGCTAATGCCAAGATGTCTTCCCATGCTCACCTCTTCACCTTCCTTTCCGAGGCAGAGTCTCTCACTGAACCTGAAGCTTGCCATTTGATTGGACTGCATATGTAGCCAGCCCCAAGGGTCCATCAGTTTTTGTTCTCCAGTGCTACATCAGGCTTTTCCACAATTCTGAAGATCTGAATGCTGGTCCTCAGACTAGTAGAGTAAGCAGTCTACCCACTGAGTCCTCTTCCAGTACCATAGTGCCATTGATTCTTCCAGAAGATCAAAGTAAACAGAGATTTGTATTTGCTTAGCACATAGGAACCAAAGAAGAGTGAAACATGGCTTCTCTTACTGCTTCACGGTGCACATGATGTGGTGACAGTACTCTTGGTTTTCTGCTACTGTGTGTTTGTCACGATCTTCACCTTGCTGTTAAGAGGCTCACCCTGTGGCCAGCACATCTGAAAAACAAAACAGTTACTTTCTCAATACTTGTCAGGCTCCACGTTTCATGTTCCATATGATCTCAGCAGACCAGGTGCAGTGGAGATTGCTCAGTTGAGAAAATGGAGCTGGTAATGGTGGCACTTGGCTGTAATCCAAGCATGTGAGAGGCTAGGCCAGGAGAACCATTCACAGCGTCTGGGTATGAGACAGCATTTTAAAGCTATAGATTGAATGAGTTTGTCCATGAAGAAAAGAACAATAAATGCATCCCAGAGTTCTGCTTGGAGCAGGAGAAGAATTTGAGTCACTTAATCCCAGGTAGGGCTGGCTGGTTGGTAGATAGACTGGAAGAAATAAGAATTACCCTTTGACATCTATAGTAACTTACTCCTTAAGGATCAGATCTCATCTACCCATAAATAACTCTGTCTCTTTTTTCAGGAAGGGCCTAGAGAAGGAAAGTGGTCTCCCCCAAAAGCAAATATATATTGAATCAAGGAACTTATTTTTGAGGTGTATGACTAGGTGGATGATTTGAGCCATAAGTTAGCCCCTCAGAGTCTTGGTTTTCTCATTTGTGTATCAAGATAACATGCTTGTCACATGCAATTCAGGTAGGATCTTGTGAGACACATCAGGGAAAACATTCACCATAAGTGGTATAGAGCAGTGGTTAGCCAATATTTGTTGCATAAATGAGTATATAAGTATATGTGCTATGTACATATGCACATATATGTGCTCAATACATATATTTACTTATCTCCAAAGATGTCTTGAAGTCCAGAGAAAGAAGGTATGCTAACTAGCTCTCCTTAGAAGATGAGAGTTACACATTTTTCATCAGTTGTAGTTGCAACATTCCAATTTGGGAATCTGGGTCAAGCTATATCACAGTGCATTAATTAATTATAAGTTGTGATTCCAGAAACCTGTGGAAAGATGAGAAAATAATCCAGTGCCTGCAGTTTTCCTCAGCAACAAATGTGCCTCTGATGACTTCCAAATGCATGGATTCACAGATAAGATGGAGGATACATGTAACCTGCCTTCAAGGAAGGTTATTGCGGTAGTTAATCATATCTAGAATCATTTGGAGCTGGGCCTCTGGGCATACCTGTGGGGGATCTTCTGTATTGGGTTAATTGAGATAGAGAGACCTGTTCCCTGTAAGTAGCACCATTCCCAAGCCTAGAATCCTGTATCATACTAAAAGGGAGCACGGACATTCATTCAGTTGTTCTCTGCTTCTTGATTGGGTATGCAATGTGGCCAGCTGCTAAAGCTACTGCTGATATGATCTCCCCACCAGGACTAACTGTCAGCACAAATAACCCTTTTCGCCCTTAGCTTTCTTCCCTTAATTTCTTCCTTGACCCAGAGGTGGGTCAGTTGAGTGGTCTTTAGTTTCCATGAGATGGTAGGCTTTCTGTAATTTTTGATGTTGTTGAACTCTAACTTTAAGCCATCATGGTCTGATATGATGCAAGGCACTATTTCCACTTTTTTGTATCTATAGATATTTGCTTTATGACCAATTATGTGGTTAATTTTAGAGAAAGTTCCATGTGGTGCTGAGAAATATGTATATTTCTTTGTATTTGGGTGGAAGCATCTGTAAATATATATTAAATTCATCTGCATCATAACTTCTGTTAGACTCCTTATTTCTCTGTTGAGTCTCTGTCTGATTGACCTATCCAAGGGTGAAAGTGCGGTATCTCTTGCAATTTTTTTGTTTATATTTTCTTCTATTTCTTTAAGGGGATTTTTATATCTTCTTTGAAGGCTTCAATAATCTTCATAAAGGTGTTATTGCTGTTATTTCCTTCTGATTCCTCTTCATTGCTCTGTTCAGGTCTTGTAGTTGTAGAACTATCAGTTTCTTCTGGTGTTGTCTTGTTGTTCTTTATATTGCTATATGTATTCTTGCACTGGTGTCTGCCCATGGCTTCAGTGGTTCACAGTCAACTCCTAGTCAGCTGTGGCTAGAGGACTTGTGTGTCTCCTGTCTGCTCTGAGCATGGTGTTTGTTCAATCTTTGACTCTGCTCTGGACAGGGGACTGTGTTTCCAAGGCCCTCAGTTCTTGTCTGATGATGCAGTTTGCTCTGGAGACAGGGCCCAGCCAGGCAGGGCCGAGATCCTTCTTTGACTCTGCTCTGGATGGGGACAGAATTCCAATGCCCTTAGTCATCAGTAGTTTCTTATGTCAGGAGATTGAGGGAAGAAACAGGTATAAGAAATTAATCATCACCCTTGGTCATTGATCAATTCTAGCAAGGAAAGTACATCAGCTAGTAACAATTGGTCTGCTTTATATTTGTTCCCTGTTCCTAAAGGATTCCTCTTTTAACTATGTGTCTTTCTTTCTTTCTTTTCTATTGAGCAAAACATTCAATTTATTATTACTATTTTTGATTTAAACTTTGGGGATTCCACAACTGAAAAAAGCCTAGTCTGAAATCAGAATTATTTAATGTATATCTTACTTCAGTCCAGGACATAATTTTATTGGTTGGAAAACTTCCCCCAGCTGTAATTCCCAATAGCACTTCTCTTTTGATCTCTATGTGTCTTTATAAAACTTTAGATTATATTCTTGGGCTTTTTATGTCAGAGCTATTTGACAAAATATTTCAGTTTCACTTTAAGTTATTTTCAAAGATTTGCTTCAGTCATGATGCAGCCCAAAACCTGTGAACACATCTCCCAACATGAAGGTAAAAGAATGTAAGCTAGCTGAGCTACTGGGAATCAACTGCTTTTCTTGACAATTAACCTAAGCCATAATCTATGTGGCTTCTCAATAGAAACCAATTCATTTTAGCTGTGTGACACTTTCTTGTTTTATTTTTTTAACCAAAGCTCTATTTAAACTAACATTGTTGTTATCAATTAGAGAGTGAGTACAGCATATGAATAAATCATCTTCATAATAATCCATAAGTAAAAGTAAAGATGTTCAGTGGGTCATTTCTGTGAGATAAACACACTACATTATAGGCATTAGGGATCTCCCTACACCCATTCACACCATGCCAGATACCAGAGAAAGATGGCAGCAACAAACATGCAAAGGCACAGCAAAAACAAAAGACATTGCAGAGTCTGTGGTCTTTGGGCCTTGTCTATCCAGAGATTAACCCATCAGAGAGTTTCCTCCTGATGGGCTGACACCTTGAACTTCAATTGCTACCTGCTACTCTGACATGACCACCAGTAGGTAATAATAAAAAGAATAGAGAAAAAAAGTAAGATGAGTTCCCCCCACCATAAAAAATTTACTCAAAGGATGTGGTTTGCCTTATTATGTGTAAACCCATAAATTGTCTGGACTGTGCTGGCTCCCTTACACCTGTACCTAGATATATTGTATCTTAGATGCTTTCTTTTGCTGCAATGAAACATGGATGAAAAACAACTTGAGGAAGAAAGGGTTTATTCCAACTCACACTTCCAGGTCACAATCCATCACTGAGGGAAGCTGAGGTAGGAACGGAAGTAGAGACCACAGAGACGTGTTAATACTGCCTTCCTTCCTATGGTTTACTCAGCCCAATTTATTATACAGCTTAGGACCATGTGCCCAAGGATGCACTGATCAGTGTGCTGGGCCCTGCCATATCAATCATTAATCAAGAAAATGCCCTCACAGGCTTGTCTACAGGCTAGTGTGATAGAGCTAATTCTCTCTTCATAGGCAACTCTAGTGTGTGTCAAGTTAACAAAATCTGATCAACACAACACAGGTATATATTTGAGTAGAAACTGTGGAAAACGAGTCATTGATGGTGATTAGCAGAAGAACAAGTTACTCCATTGTTTAGAACGAGGCATATGTACTGCTTCATGCAGGTAGAAGTCCTAGGTTGCCAGTTGCATTGCTAAGATAGTAATGTGCATACATAGTTTGCATGCAAGGGATCTAGATTGCCAGTCACACTGTTAGAAAGATATATGTATAGCCCAAGGCAAGCAGAGTTCAGGGTTGCTAAGCTGTTCCATGTTTGAAACCCTGCTTTTCTTTTTTTTTGATTTAACTGTACTGATCCTTCAAAAGGATCAGCTACAGGTGGAGGTATGGAATTGCAAAGGTGAGAGAAAGTTTGGTGGTGTATTTGGGGCTGCAAAGAAAGAATTTCCAGAGTCCAGAGCTATGTTGTTATGCATGAGGACTAGCAGAGGGGAAGGCAGAGGGCTGAGCAGTGGTCAAGAACATATGGGGCTGAGCTAAGAATTCTATCTTATAATCTCAGGCAGTCAAAGCTGATACACAAAGGAATCAGCTAGTCTACACATATATGACTTGGAAAGTGGGATACAGTGGGGTGTAGAGGCTAACATAAAATTGAGAGGAATGTTTTGGTTACTTCTGTAAGTTTGCAGGTGAAGTTTGACCAAGATGTGAAAAGGTAATCATTTAGTTGGAGGAATAGACAGGACTTGGTGCTTGGCTAATTGGCTAATGAAGGTGGGGTTGGGAGTGGTGACTCTCTGGGGTGGTGGGTATACGATAAGTATCAATTACCAAGCCAGTAAAAAAGATTGTCTGAAATCTTTTAAGAAAGAAACATGGATAGGCAGAAATGCTGGGGTGTCAGTCACCTTCTAAGTCCAAGAACAGGGACTGAGATAGTGTCCCTAATAACAACAGACATAAATGCAAAAGTTGGAAGCTCTAGTCTAGGAGTAGCAAGAGAGTTGATTCTTTTCCTAGAGAAATGGGGGATGGTTGAACCTGTTGGACCCAATCAGCATGCAGCTAGTGTGTTCACACAATCCTGCCCTTTGGGAATCATCTGAAAAGTATGTTCTTTGTTTTGTGACCCAATTCTAGGCAAAATGACACTAATAATACCCATTCATGTCTCAGGATTGTGAAGTCAGGAGCTAATGTATGCACTGGGCTCATTATGCAAATACCACCCCCATCTTCTCCCTTTGCTTTTCCAAGATTCTGAAATTGTCTATAGCAAGACATAGCCCATGTAGTCTGTAGTTACCCAAAAGCTGGGATGTGATACGTCTTTAAAGCAGTAATATTAGTGGTCAAACGTATCTTTAAATCATTCTGGGTATAAGGACACTCAGCTGAGGTAATTTTCTATATGGAGGTAAGAAAAGGCAGCACTAAAAGCACACAGCACTGGCGCATGGGAGACAGACACCATGTGACATAGGTGAGTGTGCATGTCTGAATTTCTGCACAATGAGAGGATGAAGTTACCTGAGTCAGCAAGACCCTGCTCAGAAGGCTGAGTCTATGAGTATAGCCAATAAAGATGGCATAGCTTGCTAGGGCATGAGTCAGCAGTACTCGAATATATTCTGAAACAAGGAGCTAAAAATATCCTAATTTTTACCATCTTGTTTATTCAGGTACTGAATAGCCACGGAAGGTCAGACTCTGTGGTAGCTGTGAGCGGAGCAGTGGCATGGAAACTTGCAATGGCAGGCCCCCTTCAGGGTCCAGTGGGAGGTGCTTGATCAAGATACTAGCTTCAGATGTAAGGGGTACAGGGAAAGAAAGTGATGCTGGTCATTCCATGCCTCATACTTGCCTGTGCCCACCTACCTTTGTTTTTTAGGAAAACTTGCCTCTGGGTCCTGAACATATGACACACCCCACAAAGAGCATCCTGCTCTAGGAAGGAATGGGCCCTGTCCCCCCCGCCCCTCCAGATAGCTGAGTTTCTCAGTGTCACTGTGCATTGACTCCTCAACTTGTGACTAAACTATTTTTAACTGACTGTCACCATGGCAGCATAAGAAGCAAGGAGAAAGATGTGGCCTCTCTGACAGCATTCAGGATGCAGGCTGCCCTCTCTTTTCCCTTAATCTCCTGCACACTGGGGCCAAGACAATCTACCCTCTACTAACAGAGATAGAGATAAGGCTTCTTTGTGTACATCCATGTCTGCAAAATAAGGATTAAGAAAAATTTAAAACCTTCCCATAGGAGTCTGTCATAGGGTCCAATAGATAATTTAGAGAAACAAATGCATCTCTCAATGTTAGCTTTTGTTAGTCTTAAACTATGCCATACACCCCTGATACACACACACACACACACACACACACACACACACAGAGAGAGAGAGAGAGAGAGAGAGAGAGAGAGAGAGAGAGAGAGAGAGAGAATTGTCATTCCCATTTCTTGCTTGTAAGCATCCTGCGATTGTCTTACAAGTGCATATAAAGTCCATAAGCATAGACAACATTCCTTTCTTTTCTACATATTGCCGATTGCCTTTTAGACATTACTCACACTTGCTTGGGTTTCCAGATTTTTTAGATTAGTTCTTTTAAAATTTTGTATATTTTTCACCATATTCATCCTGTCCTTGTTTCTTTCAGATCCTCCCCCAACCTTTCATCTTGGTGTCTACCTTTTCTTTTCAACCATTAAGTCCATTTTGTGCTGCCCATATATACTTGGACTTAGGGTCATTCACTGGACTATGGCCAACTTGCAGAAGCCATTCTCTTAAAGAAAATCGACTCTCCCCATCCCAGTAGCTCTCTCACATCTTTTATGTGAGAGATGGTGCTGATGAGGAACATGAGCACTTTAATTTCTTGTGACATTTCAGTTCTACCACTACATCCTTGATGTGCATTTGCATTTTGGGAAGCAGGGAATAAATGGTTTCTCATCTGCATACCCTGGGACACAGCCTATAGCTGAGGACAAATAAACACTTGGTCAATGTTATCTTGAAGAGATATCACCAAGGCCAGTGTAGAGCGAGCAGTGATTGGGTTATCACTAATGATATGAACGAGTGACGCTGCATCAAGCATTTTGGTTGGGGCTTGGGGATAGATGTAGAAGGAGGCAATGTCTCTGAATCAATCCTTTTATAACACTCCCACTTCACTTCAGGGAGAAACATAGGGCTCAAGGAATGAGTAAGGGGTTCAGATCAGCAAATGGCTGGGAAGACATGTGTACTCTGGCTCTCTTTCCTTTCTGACTGGCTTTCTGGTCAGAGATAAGGGAAGGAGGTATTTCCAAAAGTGTGTCATAGGTCAACTACTGAGGAAGAGTCATAGCCTTCATATCAAGAGCCTGATCTGGCTACGTTTTTTCCAGGGCTAGGAGGTGATAGTGCTGGTCTGAGGATGCAGGACATGAGTAGGAACATGGGCATGAATTGGGTGTGAGAGATGTACAAAGCATCATGAGCTTCAAGAAGCACCTAATGTGGTCAGAACACCATGGGAACCGTCCAGCACAGGATAAAGCAAAGGGCACAAGGGAGGATGTTCTAGCTTTCTGGCTCTTATGCCTGCCACCACTGGTCCACCCTATGTCAAGAGTTTTCTCTGGGGGCTGGAGAGATGGCTCAGCGGTTAAGAGCACTGTCTGCTCTTCCAGAGGACCCGGGTTCGATTCCCAGCACCCACATGGCAGCTAACAACTGTCTGTAGTTCCAGTTCCAGGCAAACACCAAGGCAAATAAATAAATAAATAAAGTTTAAAAAAAAAAAAAAAAAAAAAAA
This sequence comes from Sigmodon hispidus, assembly GCA_004025045.1. Classification (NCBI taxonomy): domain Eukaryota; kingdom Metazoa; phylum Chordata; class Mammalia; order Rodentia; family Cricetidae; genus Sigmodon; species Sigmodon hispidus. The sequence continues at coordinate 24 of PVIH01015626.1, read as the reverse complement.
AAAAAAAAAAAAAAAAAAAAAAAA